>VDFB02108266.1:0-19754 GCA_007258455.2 Sequoia sempervirens
TATACTTAAATGTTTATTTCTTGTATATAGTTTCCCTCAAAGATAACGAGAAGAAAGTAAAAAAAAGAGAAGAAAAATAAATTTGATATAGATCAAAACGCAAGCATGTTATAACACACTCGCATTTTGTCAATGCATTTGCAAAACACAAAAGCCATGTCAAAACTAAGATAGATCATGAGTGCATTATAACACACACATGTTGTATCTTGCTTTGGGAATCCCCAAGCCTTGGGATTGGTATTTTCCTTGGAATACAAACCCAAAGGCTTGGAGGGCATTCCCAATGACTAGAAACGTGTTTTTGCAAATTCTAGAATCTTTCACATAATCAGGTTCGTGCTCACTGTCAGGATTGCACGTGGTTCAATATCAAAAAAATTGAACATTTGGGTAATCTTAGGTTCTCTCTTAGCTATCCAACGATGTAATTTTTTTCACTTTCTGACAATGTTAAGGCTTTCATCCATAATTTATTTTGTATGTGTCTCTCTTTTTTGGCAAAAAGCAGTGTTTGGTGTTTTCTTGTTATAAATTAACTATTGATCAAAATTTTAAATAAATTACATTTTTAGAAACTAGACTCCATTCTACAATTTTTTTTAAAAATCAATTAGTTTCCAAAATTTGTAGGGGTAGCACAACCAAAATTCTATTTTTTAGGAAGTGTCCACTTAGAAAATTAGTAAAATATCAAATATTCATTAACAAGCTATCAGAAAAATTGTGCATCAACTACATATTGTTAGCTAACTTATGACTGTAGTGATTTTAAAAATACTAAAATATAGTTCACCATGCTAGGGTCGTACAAGAGTTGCTATGTTATGGTTTTTTGACAAAATCAGCACCAATTTTTGTCTGTCCCTCTTTTGAACCCCTTAATCTCAATTTTTTTCAAAATAAATTAGTAGTTTAGAAATTAGACTCGGAGCACTTTGATCCTTTTTTTTGTTCCATCTCAAAATTTTGACTGTAACTATCCTCAATTTAATGTCCAAGGTCAGTATTTCCTAATTTTAGAAAAAAAAGTGGCCACTTAAGCCCCCTTTTTGGGAACCATCTTTGTGCACTTACCCATATTTTTGGAACAACCACTATCAATCACCCATGATTTTTCCTCATCTTTTGCATAAAAATTAGTACACACAACACTTGGATCTTTATCTTTATCTTCAGTCTTCTTAACAGCTAGAAGCAAGGCTTCATTTTCATTATCTAGACCACTAAAATCATCATCTTTTGTAAAGAAGGAATCTTCCATGGAGTATAGACTCTCCTTAACCTTATTTCTCCTAGGATCTTTGTATATATTTTCATAATCTTTTAAGGGATATTTAGAAGAAAAATAACTAACCTCTTCATACTTAAAACATTTGAAAGGTAGCTTACCTTTGTACTTGTCAATATCCCTATTCAACTTCCTTACAAACTTTGCTTCTTCTTCATCAATGTCACTATCCAGATCAGATGCTTCATACATTTCTTTCTTACAGGCTTTGAAAGCTTCTTCATTCTTTGGAACTTCTTTATCAAATTATCTCATTTCAAATGCAATGAGGGAACCAAATAATTGATCCATTGATAATTTATCTAAATCTCTAGCTTCCTCAATAGAAGATAATTTAGGACTATAAGCTTTAGGTAGAGATCTCAATAAATTTTTAGCCACCACTGATTCTTCAATATCTTCACCAAGTCCTCAAATTGCATTGACCACTTCATCTACCTAGAGCAGATATCCAACAATATCTTTATCCTTTGACATTTTTAGTTTCTCAAACTTTTCTCTATAAATTTGCAAATTGGATTGTTTTACTTTGATGCCTCCTTCATAAATGCCACTAAGCTTTTCCAAAACCTCCTTTCTTATTTTGTAGTGCATTAATTTTACAAGACTAGAATCTGCTATCCCACTCAAGATAGCATTCTTAGCTTTTTCATTATTCTCATAGGCCCTAATTTCTTTCAGATTAGTTGGGGGAGTAGCTAGAACAACATAACCATCCTTGACTTATTGCAAAACACAAAACCCTAAAGAGGATAGATATGATTCCATCCTATACCACTAGAAAGAAAATTTTGTTCCATCAAACCTAGGTTCCTTGTGAGATCCTTCTTGTGCCATCCAAAATCTTCCTCAAGCTATTAGAATTCTTCTAAGGAGTCAATATCTAATGCCAATTGTTGAACATATTATGGAATACTAAGAGGGGGTGAATCAAAATCCTATCAAATCTCAAACCCTACATAGAAAATATAAAATTAAACTTTACAACACAAAACATGAACATAATGCACAACACCACAAAACACCAAATGTATATGGAAAATGCTAAAGGGGGAAAATCCATGGTGAGAAATGATGCTAGGGGCTATTTTCCTCATCTAGCCTCACAAATGAATAAAAAATTACAACTTTATTTTAGGGCTAGAACCCAAGGAACCTACTACTTCCTATAGAAAGGTCTTAGGGTCACTCCCAAGGAAGCTACAACTCCCTACAAACTTTGTTTTAGGGATACAACCCAAGGAAGAAAATACTCCCTAAACTGAGAACAAACTTAGAAACTATTACCGCATAACACTCCTTTCACTATCTCAATCTAAAAATTAGGCTCAATCATTTTGATGATTGCAATTCTACTCTTTTCCTTCTCTTTTAATAATTTCAATTTTGCTTTGATAACTCTTCTGCACCTTCTTTAAATATCTTCTATATAGCTTACTGGCTGACTACTTTCATTCTTCAAGAATTTTTTCCTTTGGCTCACTACCTCCAACAATTAGTTAGTGAAATGAAGATAAATAGGTTCACCAAAATGAAATGAAGAGAAAGAGGTTGGGTCAAGTATAGAATGGGGAAAATGTTGTTAGGGTGTGTTAATGGACCTATTTCCCTTATTTCATTAGGAAATGAGATCCACACAAAGAATTGACTTACAACCCTTAGGTGAGTCAAATCAATGAGGAAATATATTGATTTCCTTATAATTTAGGATGAGGGTACCAACTTGAAAAACACCTTTGGGGAAAAAACTAAAAAAATATTAAATCGCCATAATTATGCAAGCCAACACATGAATCATCAATTTAAAGAATAATACAAATAGAAACAACAAAGTTCTGGTAGATCTCGAGATGGAAGAGTGATGTGTACCTATCACCAAAATGCAAATTTGAGGGGCTACCTAGGACTAATTAACCCATAGGTGAATTGGTCTTTGTGTAGATGTTTGATTCAGCTTTTTGGATCCTCTGGTATTAGTTTGTAGCATTTTTTTTATTTGGGTTTCAATGTCAAAAAGTCAAAAATGAAGTTTGTAGGTGAGATTTCGTGAATTGACAATAATATTGACAACTTTTTGTAACTTTGACAACATTTCCAATTTTTCTCTTCAAGAGATATTCAATCCTTCTTCAACCTAATATTTACAACACAAACACAAGAGGCAATTTTTTTTTTTTGGTGAATAGGGGTTTTCCTTGGTCCAACCCCATTTGGGTAATTAAACCTTGAATTGAAATAACGAAACATGAAAGTAATGGTGAATGAAAACTACTATATTGTAACTCACCAAAACCTTGAATAAACCTTTAGAGGACTGAAATTTTTATCTTGATATTTCATGAAATGGATTCAATGGATGTGGATCTTGATAATTGAATCTTTATTTGAATGTTTGACTTGGATCTTTGAAACCTACATCACAATGTTAACTCCAAAAACATGCATGATTGCAAAACACTTTGACATGATACTTGAGACCTTGAATGCTGCAATAAATCACTGATAAATGTACTCTTGAATTCCCTTTGTCATAATATTTTCTATATTTTTTCTCACTTGAATTTCTACGTTTTCTTAGGATTTGTATTGATGAAACAACCTTGTATTTATAGGTATCTATCCTTAATTTCTCAAAAATTAAACATCACAAGCCAACTTTAAAATTTAAATTTGGGGACATTAAAATAAGACCAAAAACATATTTTAAATTTACATTCAAATGACTAGGGAGGACCCATTGTCCAATGGGAGAATGGGTCCCAGGTCCCTATTCCTGGTATAGACATTACTCAAGGTAAAGTATTATGTGTTGGCATTAATCGTTGTCGGGTTTCCCATTTAGAAAATGTAATTTATTAGGATTGTATATATAAAATAGGGCTTATTAAGGCATAATTAAGTTAAATTTAATTAAGGGGACCCAAAAAAAGTGTGAAATTTTAAAGGAGTACATTTTACTACACTACATTTAGCCCCCACTTTAGTGAGAGGATGACTATGCGTCAAACTCACAAAAAAGTAGACAATCAATAGGGTTCTAATTATAAAACTATTGGAAAGATAAGACAACAAATGTCAAGGAGGATGATCAAGCCCGATATCATGGAAAACCAACAAAGGCACAAAGAGACACATACCTTTGTTAAATATGTAGTAGCAATGACAAGATACTCAATCATACAATGTCAAAGACTCAAAGAAAGAAAAAAGAAAAAGGGGTGGATCAAGCTTCGATTGTTTGTCCAACTCGATGTGGATCAAGCCTTAGTTGTTTTTCAAAAAAATGTTCACAAGTTGAAACCCATTTTCCACTATCCAAACCAACATGTGCTCACACATGATAGTGAAATCCATTTTCCACTAGGTGAGCCCCAGGAAGTGGCCAACTAACCATACCAAAGTTATACCTTCTGATAACTTTGATAAGGTGCCACACATATGAACTTGAATCTTCACAAGACTAGTAAGATGCATTATGCTAAGCACTCATGAATAAAAATGGATCCACTAGCAAGCAAGGTATGTTATGCTTGGTGGCCATGAAAAACATAAAGGTTCCATTGGCAAGCAAGTTGTGTTATGCATGGTGGCCATAAAAACATAAAGGCTCCACTAGCAAGCAAGTTGTATTGTGATTGGTGGCCTTGATACATGCAATAGGATATTCAAAGGGGTTTTTATTAGTTCATGAAAGGTCTCATCCTATGAAACATCATGCCTAATGTCTTCAAGAGAGGACTAGTTGAGAATAAAAGATTTGCAACTTAGGGAATGTAATCTAGAACATCACCATTAAGAGCAATGACATATGCCCAGAAAGGTCACAATATTGAATGAAATCCAACCCAATGTCAACAAGAAGAAGACACATTGCATGAAGTAAGAAGATCACACTAAGAAACATAAGTTATAGTAAAAACAATCAACATAATAATGCCAATGTATGCCCCCACTTTAAATAAATTTCTAAATAGCATGCTCTAAGCAATTACTTTAAATTAGAAAATGATAAATGGTAAGCAATAAAGAATACATGAGAGCTTATTTGGAAATACCTATGTCAAGCATATGTTTCAAAACTTTTTTGCATCATGAAAAGGGGTTACCCCCAAATGAAATCCCAAACACGTAAGGGATCCATGGATTTGGGTTCAGTGTATGTATTTGCTACAATGTTATTATAGAGCTCATAAATGTCATCAATTTCCAAATACTTGTAGAACTAGAGAATGACACATAGACAGCTAAAATAAAGAAAAGGTTTTGGGTCAACATGGAAGTGACCTAAATGTCTTCACAGATTATGTCATCCCTAAAAGGAAAACATAAGAGAAGAGAAAATATGAAGGTTTACGATGTATAGAAGAATGTAGGTACAAATATAGGAATGAACATAAAGACATGTCAAATAGAAAGATACAAGCGATCAAATTACGCATATTCAATCACACACAAAGAACATGAACAAAAATAGAAAGCAAAAATTGGTAAAGCACATGCGAATCAACCTATAGCAGGCTTTATGCATCCCAATCTTCATCATATGTGGAAGGTTGATAACTAGCCAAAGGGACAACAATAAGTGTCAAACTAGGAACATCACCAGGTTTAACACGTGGTGAGTCACTCTTTTTAGGAGGATCATCATGGTTCTTACCATCTAAGCTCATGGAAGAGGAAATCAATAAATTCAGCTCATTATACACTTTCCTATCAATCTTAGTAGTCTCATCATCATCATACAAGATAATCACAACACAAGGTCTTATGATAATATCCATGGAAGATACTTGTTCTTGTTGTGGTCAGGATTTAGGATTTTCTTGTTGTGATTGAGGTGGAGAATCTTCATGCATTTCTTGAGTTTTTGTTTGATTTTGACTTGTTGATTCATAGTTTTCTTGTAACTAACAAGAAATAGCACATGTATGCCTAAGTTCTCTATCATTTTAGTTTATTTTTCTATAGTTTTCAATACGATTGTGTATGAGCAGGTTTATCAACCATATTTTTATTTTCTTCCCATAAGGGAGGAACAAAAGGAACCATGGAAGGTTGTTCAACCACTTTCTCTCTACCTTTATAAACTTTTTTGATTCTGGAAAGAACAATGAGTATTTTATGGTTATCTCTTCATCTCATATAGGAAATGGTTGAAGGATTTGCTATGGTTTGGTCTTGGTTACTTGGAAGGGATTTTTGTTCAAGCATGGTCTCATAAATGATGGGAGGATCAATCATGGGTTGAGGAATATTGCTAAAGAATAAATTTTCTATGCACTTTTCCTTAAAATTTTGATAAGATTTGAAAAATAAATCCTCACGACGCTTAATTGGTTCCATAGGTTCAAGCCAAAAGAAATCCAATGAGAAATTTCCATGGGAAGACACATGATTAAAACCACTATGATGTAAAGTAAATATTTTATTGTTAAAGGGAAACTTCAAGCATTTGTGAATGACCGATGAGACGAATTTCATGGAGCCGGGCCATGGGTGTTTATTATGGACAAGGTAGATAGAGTGATAGTAGATGTCAAAGCAATGACCGACTACACATGGCAACATTTTGCCAGGTTTGCACCATGGTACTTATCTAAAGCCACTTACACTGTGTTTTCACTATTGGATGAATTATTTCTATTTATTTTTGTCAAAAAATTTTGGTGTCACCAAGATGCCTGTTTGCTAGGTTTCCATCCAAGTGACGATAATTTTGTATTTTTCAATATTTTTGTATTTTTAATATTTTGGTTGTCGGCCAGACTTTATGATGCTATGTATAGAACTTGCGTAAATGCAAATTGTTGATTGGTTCTATCAATTGTTCACCATCTGGAGTAGCCAACTGATATGCGCCAGAACCAAATGACGTGGTGATGATGTACGGACCCAGCTAATTGGTCTCAAACTTGCCTGGTTTTTCTCTGTTGGATTGATTCTTAGGATTTTGCATGAGAACCAAGTCACCAATGTCAAATCTCTGAGTCATCACTCTTTTGTTGTAGCTTCTACAAAGATGATTTTGATATGCCTGTAAGTGGTTCAAGGCATTATGTCTGTGTTTGTCTAGCATTTCTAATTCATGGAGTCATGACTGTCGATATTCTTCATCAGTGATTAGACCTTTCATAGAGACTCGTAGGGATGGAATTTCGACCTCTATGGGAAAGATGGCTTCAGCTCCAAAGATGAGGGCGAATGGAGTGGCTCCAGTGGGAGTACAGATGCTAGTACGATATGCCCACAAAGCAGAATTGAGTTTTATGTGCCAGTCATGACTAGCATCATTGATGGTCTTCTTAAGAAGTTTGATGATCATTTTATTAGATGCCTCAGCTTGACCATTTCCTTGTGGGTAGTAAGGCGTGGAGAAGTGGTGTCGGATATGGAAGTGTTCACAAAGTTCATGAACATCCTAATTTTTGAAGGGACGTCTATTATCTATGATTATGGATTTTGGAATACCATATCGACAGATGATATAGTTAAGGATAAACTTGGAAATTTGTTTTCTGGTAATGTAAGTGAGCGGGATGGCTTTGATCCACTTAGTAAAGTACTTAGTGGCGGTAATGATGAATTTGTGGCCATTAGATGAGGTAGGATGGATCTTTCCCACAAGGTCAAGTCCCCATTGTGCAAAGGGCCAAGGAGAAGTAATCGACTGAAGTTCCTGCACTAGTGCATGAATCAAGTCACTGTGTATCTGACATTGGTGACATATTTTGACAAATTCAAGTGCATCTTTCTGAATGGTTGGCGAATAATACCCAAGTCTCATTATCTTTTTGGCTAAAGTAGGACCACTTGAATGGGATTCGCATATACCCTCATGTACCTCTCGCAAGGTCGTTCATGCTTTGTCGATGTCAAGACATCAAAGAAGGGAGTTATCAAAGCTACGACGATAAAGGGTATCACTAAGGATGGTGTATCTGGCAAATTTTCAGATAAAGGACTTTCGTTGGTTATTGGATAGGTTGGGGGGAAGTGTTTGGGACTTGAGGTAGTCATAAATGTCTTGATACCATGGAGAATTGGGACCAACAAGTTCACAAACCATCTTTGATTCTGGTATGTCATATGCAGGAACCAAAAGTTGTTCTACCAAGAATTCAAATTGAGGCACATTACTAGGAATGTCTAGAAGAGAGCTGTTGGATTTGAGAAATACAAATCCACAGAACCTAATGAACACCTGCATGCAAGAAACTTGTCACAGAGAAAGAGAGAACAAAATAAGGGTTTTGGCTCTAACAATGTGCAAAATGTATTATCAGAAAAATGAATGAATCAAGAAGTGAATACAAGAGATCAATCCTTATAAAAGGAGATCTAAACCTAAAGGAAACCCTAACCCTAAAGGTGAGTGCATTTAATAATTAATATTAATTATTAAATGACTAATATATGTGCATAAAGTGAAGTCTTAAGAGGAGAGTAAAGTTAATTAATTACTCTCCTCTAACAAGAGCCAATCATGGCCATTGCGTCTGCTACCTTATTTTGTGTTCTTGGAACTTGCTCAAAAGTCACCATGTGAAGATATGTTTGAAAGTTGTCAACCATTCATTTGTAAGGCATTAATTTCTAGTCCTTAGTGTCATAGTCATCATTGACTTGGTTAATGACCAATTGAGAATCGCCATAGACATGAAGTGTTCTATTTTTCCATTTGATGGTCATTCTGAGTCCTGTGACAAGTGCCTCATATTCTACCACATTATTTGTACATGGAAAAGCAATGCAGAAGGACTTAGGAATGGAGTCTCCTTGAGGGGTGATAAACAATATTCCTACCCCTGAGCCATGATTAGTATGAGATCCATCAAAATATAGCCTCCAAGGTGACTTAGGTTTTGTATGAAATATTGAATCATCTGGAAAGTCTGCTACTAGTGGATGATCACCCTGTATAGGTGCATCTGCCAGTTGGTCTGCTATCACTTGTCCCTTTACTACCTTTCTTTCAACATACTGAATATCATACTCACTCAAGATCATTACCCATTTTTCTAGGCGACCTGTTAATGCTACATGACTTAGGAGATATTTCAGGGGATGAATCTTCACCACTAAGTGTGTTTGGTGACTTAGCATGTAGTGTCTTAATTTTTGAGTAGCAAAGACAACTATTAGGCAAGCATGTTCGATGATTGTGTAATTTAGCTCATATCCAACCAGTGTCCTACTAATGTAGTAGATGGCCCTTTCCTTTTCTTCATGGTCGTTCTATGCTAGTAATGCCCCCAGTGCGGATGTTGTTGCAGAAATGTATAGAATCAAAGGTTTCCCTTCAATTGGTGGCATTAAAACAGGTGGTGACAGTAGATATTCTTTTATTTGTTGGAAGGCCTCCTGAAATTTATCTATCCACATAAAAGGGATACTTTTGTGTAGAAGATACTGAAATGGGTGACACTTGTCTGCCAATTGTGCTATGAAGCATCAGATGGATTGTAACCTACCTTGCAATGTCCTGAGTTCACTTATCCCTTTTAGAGGAGGCATGTCTAATATGGCTTTCACCTTGGTAGGATCGACCTCAATGCCTCTACGAGTAACAATGTACCCCAAAAGTTTTCCTAATGTTATGCCAAAGACACATTTCTTTGGATTCAAGCAAACCTTGTATTCTTCCAGTCTCTTAAAATTTTTGTCTAACACCCTCAAGTGGTCTTTTCGTGTAAAAGATTTTACCAAAAGGTCATCTACATAATCTTCCATTATATTGTGCATCATGTCATGGAATATGGTTGTCATGGCTCTCTAGTACATGGCACCTGCATTCTTAAGACCAAAAGGCATGAGGTTCCAACAGTATGTGCCCCAAGGACATATGAAGGCTATTTTGTGTTGATCTTTAGGGGCAATACGAATATGATTATAACCAGAAAAACCATCCATGAGGGACAACATCTCATATCCTGCCGTAAGGTCCACTATGATATCGATGTTTGGCAAGGGAAAGTCATCCTATGGACAAGCTTTATTCAGGTCCTGAAAATCTATGCAGATGTGGATTTGACCATTTGGCTTTGTGACTGGTACAAGATTTGATATCCATTCAGCATAGTCTATGGACCGTATCAATCCCACGTTTGACAATTTCTTAAGTTCTATTTTGACTAACAAGGCAATCTGTGGGTGCATCTTTCATAGCTTCTGTTTCACGAGCTTGGCATCTGGAAGTAATGGAAAATGTTGCAAGACAAGTTTTGGATCCAACCCAGGCATATCAGCATAAGACCATGCAAAGTTGACCTTACGCTCTGAAAATAATTTGTGGAACTCAGGTTTCTCTTCCCCTGTTAAAGAGGCCGTGAAGAGGTTCCTCAATGAGAAGGAAAAATAATGGAATGAAAAAGGTCTTTTTGGTGATCAGATAACTAAGGAGAGGGGGAGAGTGCAGAAAAGGACATGCAGACCATGGATTTGTGTGTTGGGCCGAGTGTGTGCACTTAGAGTAAAACTAAGAAATGCAAAATGGTCCCTACTTAAGATGTGGATGACATCATGGAAATGCAAGATAGGTTGGCATCAAAAGACCTAGAAGCTACGAGGGTGCTCAAAGAACTTATCTAATGGTCGTTTATTATACTTTTTTTCTTTGTTTTCTGCTACTTGTTTTTGTTGATGGGTCTCTGATGTCTTTATAATCAACTTGTTTTTGGTTTCCCAGGTGGGCAATCCACAGTTTTATCTCTACTGCCACTATTCCTTTTTGTGTAGGGTTTTAGGAACCCTTCAAAACTTGTTTATCATTAATAAAAAATAATAATTATTCAATACTATTAATAATTATACATCAATATATACTATATTTAAACATATGATATATTAATTAAAAATTTAATATATATATAATAATTATCATTAATATATAAAATATTATTTAAACTACAAAGAAATATATTTGTCTTAAATGATTATTAGTTGAACTATTATTTAATAATTATAAAATACTTAATAATAGTTATTAATTATTATTAATATTAAAGATATTATACATCATCATATAAGTATATTAATATTAATGATAGTATTTTATTATTCAAATAATATTAAATAGTTAATACATATATAAACATATTTATATCATGTAATATATTTAATATAAATGATATTATATTTAATAATTATCGTTAATATATAATATATTATTTAAACTATACTACAACAATAAAATTTAATATTACAATATGATATATATACACACACAAAATATAATATTAAATATATTATCATTAGTTATAGAATAGCATATATCATTAATTTATAATATATATTATTTATTAATGATAATTATTATATTATTAAATATGATTAATTTTTATTTAAATATGATAATATAAAATGTGAATATTAAAGTTTTGTAATAAATATTAAATGCATTGCATGATTAAATATATTAATAATTAGCATTTATTACAACTTTTTATGTGATCAAAGTATTAAATAGGATTAAATTTTATTTAAAATGTTTATCAATAATTATTTAAGGGAAGATAAAGTGCTTAGTGAAAGGAAGAAGTTAAGCAAATCTCATGGGCACCATCTAAGTAGTCAAAATTTTAGCTTGTGTTCCTTTCACCAACCAATTTCAATACTCCTAAATAGTGGTCATTAGCTATTGTCATTATAGTCAACAATCAACAATTCAAATAATAGTTAATGATATTAAATAGTTTAATATATAATTATTAATAGTATTTAATAATTGTTAAATAATAGCTTAAACATATTAAATATTATTTAACTAATGTATTATATATTAATTATAATTAGTAAATATATAATATATTTTGTATTTTATGTTAATTATAATTAGTCAATTCTAACTTTAAATGCATTAGATCACTTTTCTATTTCCCTGGATTTATCACAAAAATTAGTAATATCAAAGCGTAAGTCTACTTTAAATTTTGAAGTGGTGTGGTTCCACCATCCAAATTTTATTCACTTGCTCTGACAATGGTGGATAAGTGCACCTTTTTTCAAAGGGTCCATAATGTCTTAGCTATGTAAGAAACTTGAGCATATGAAAGAGAAAATTAAGAATTGGAATCTACAGGTGTTTAAGAATATTTTTGTGCAGAAGGATTTGGTGTATAAGAAGTTGTTAGAAATAAATGAAAAAATTATCTCTCAAGATATGGATAGTGTAGCATTTGAGAAATAGAAAAAATTGCAAGAGGAATGGAGCGAACTGCTTTTGAGGGAAGAAGTGTATTGGCGACAAAAATCTAGGGATTTGTGGCTTAAGGATGGTGATAGTAACACATTTTTTTCACATTTTAGCCCAAATGAAGTGAGTGAAAAACATAATTTTTTCAATACATGATAGTGAAATAGGGGTATTGCTAACCAAGGAAGAAGATATTAAAAAAGAAGGCATACAATTTTTCTCCCATTTTTTATCATCAAACAAAAGTGTTAATGCTCAATTAGAAAGTGAAAGAGAAGAACTTTTAGAAGAAATCCCCAAGTTAATCCATCAAGAGGATAATGAGAAAATTTTATCCCCATTCACATTAGAGGAAGTTAAGGAAGTTGTCTTCTCATTACTAGCAACAAAAGTGAAAGGTCCAAATGGATTCATGGAAATCTTTTACCAAAAATGTTGGGATTTCATTGGAATTGACCTTTTAAGGGAAATGGAGAAATCAAGAAAGTCAGGTGGTATGTTAAAGAAGTTCAATGCAACCCATATAGAAATAATACCAAAATTCAATTCTCCATGCAATTTCTTAGACTTCAGGCCTATCTCTCTATGTAATACAATATATATATTTTTTACTAAAATTATTTATCTTAGGCTGCATCCATTTGTTTCTAAAATAATTTTAGAAGAATAGGGTGGCCTTGTGCTAGGAAGAGAGATGGTTGAAGGGGCTCTTGTAGCACATGAATTCTTTCACTCCATAGCCACAAAAAAGATTTCATCAATGATTATAAAACTAGGCATGATGAAGGTATATAACAGAGTTGATTCGGCTTTCCTAGTGCAAGTACTATAAAATTTTGGTTTTAGTCATAAGTGGTGCAAATGGATATTGTTCTATCTATCAGGGGTCAAGTTCTCAGTGATCATAAATGGGTCTCCAGTGGGTTTCTTCAGTTCAATGCAAGGGGTATGCCAAGGTGACCCACTTTCACCATTTCTATTCATCATCCTAGTAGAGGCACTAAGTAGGGCTATTCATAAAATTCATGCTCAGGGTGTGTTGGAAGGGATATTCATTCAAAACATAAATATCATAGCAACACACTCCTTGTTTTCTAATGAGACATTACTTTTTGGTAAGTCATCTATAGTAGAAGGAAAACAATTAAAATCAGTGTTGGATAAGTGCACCTTTTCCTTGGGTCAAAAAATAAATGAAGGAAAGTCAAAAAATTATTTGTTCAATACAAAAGTAGATGTTTCATAACACATTGTAAAGATTCTAGGTTTCCAACAAGCATTCTTTCCCTACAAGTACTTGGGAATTCCTTTCTTTGCAGGGAAAACAAAGTCTCTTATTGGCATAAAATAATCCAAAGCATTCAAGCAAAATTCATTTCTTGGAAAGGAAGGTGGTTGTCATTATCAAGTAGGATACTGATGGAAAAAATAGTCTTTTCTACAATACCCAATTATTTTATGTTTGTGCTAAAAGTACCAAAATCTATTATAGAACAAATTGAAAAGTTGATCAAAAAGTTCTTGTTGATTGGAAATATGGACAGTAAAAAGAAAGTTCCTTTAAACTCACTAGAAAAAAATTGTATGGAAAAGTTAAAAGGTGGTGCAGGGGTTCATAATATGGCAACAAGAAATATCTCATTGGGTGCCAAGATGGTATGGCATATGTACACAAAGCCAAAAATGAAATTGTGTAAGGTCATACAAGCCAAGTATCTTGAAAATGCAAACCCATCTAGGATTCTCACTATTTTAAATCCACCTTCGATATCTACAATGTGGAACTTCCTAATATCATGTATGGAACTTATAGTGCCTCATCTAACTTGGGAGATTAACAATGGCAAAGAAGATCTTTTCTGAAAGGATTCAAAGAAATGAGAATCCAACCCTCAATTCTCTTGATAACTTTGTAAACTCAGAAATCATTTTATCTAAAAGTTGGGGACCCAAAGTCAAAGACTATTTTTAGCAGGTAGACCCCTTGACGGAAAGGGTAAAATGGAAATATTTCTCAAACCATCCAATCCCTAATGAGCATAAAAGGTTACTTAAACAAATTCTTGAAAAAGAGATTGTTTACCAATCAGTAGAAAATGATAAGTTAAGATGGGCTCCCTCCAAAACATAAGACTATTCAATTAGAGATGGTCACAAAGCAATTTCTCAAACTATTATGCAAGTAGATTATTAAAGGGCTTACACCTTCTGCTAGAATGCAATGATCTTTCCAAATGCAGGGTGCTTTGCATGGCTTGAAATCAGAATTAAAATTTAGGCAAGTGACATATTGTAAAATCTTGGGATTGCAGAGCCATTTAAGTGTGTTCTTTGTGAAAAAGAGTTTGAAGATGTAAATCACCTCTTCTTGGGTTGTATAGTAGCTCAATCATGTTGGTACTTTGTTTGAAAAAAAATGAATTAGCAATCTCCTCTTTTGAACAAGTTGTGGAGTCTTTTCTCATGCTAGCCAATGTTATATAAAAGCTTTCTTTGAAAGCATATGGAGAATCATACTTGCAACAGTAATTTGGGTAATATGGTGGTCTAGAAATAACTGTATATTCAAAAATGAAAAGTTTGTTATGGATCAAGTATTGCATAGGTTAGAGTAATAAATTTCAAAAGATGTAAATGGTTATGTTCAAAAAGAAAAAAATGTGGGATCCTTATTCACTCATTGGGATGTTAATCTCCTCAAGAATTGGTCTCATATTTCCTTACCTTTTAAAGGAATTACACACTAGACATCTCAACGTAAAGTAGATTGGTGAAAGATTACATGGAAGCCTCATCCACAGGGTTACTATAAACTTAATTTTGACGGCAAGTAGGGGTAATCTTGGCACATCTGGAGGAGTATCCATTATAGATTTCAAGGGTTTGGTGTTAATTGCTGCCTCATTCAAGCTCCAACTAGGAATGTATAATGTTATTGAGGCCCAAGCATTGTTGCATGGGTTAAAACTTACAATCTCGCATAAGCTTTCAAATCTTTAGGTAGAAAGTGACTCACTGATCCTAATAAATGCATGTAGGGAACAAAAAATACAAAATTGGTATTTGGCTTATATTTTAAAATAGATTTGGTCTTTATTGGATAAGTTAAGTTCCTATCAAATTCTTCACATATATAGAGAAGGGAATGCCCTAGTAGATTTCTTAGCAAATTTAGGTTGTGCACAAAAGGAAGAAACAATAACATATGATATTAAATTTGGTAATCTACATCTAAAATTGTTTGATATATTAAAATCAGAAGGTGGCAAGGTATATACCTAAGTGGTTGTCCAACTTGGAAATCATATGGTGCAAAGCAGAGCATTGTATAGTAGTGCATTCTCCAAAGCTTATTCACTTGTATGTGAGAAGTATTTCATGCAACTCAGTGCATAAGTTTTGTAGGTCAGCAATATGTGGAGGTTAAAACATGTGCAATAGGGAGTTAATGGAAATCATGACCTTAATTGTGTGAAGGAAATTCCAAAGGAATATTGAGTACTATGAAGTACGCAATTCATGTGCTAATGACATATATAAAGACTGAGTGTGATCTATTAAACTTGCTAGTCATTATTAAACTAACATTTTGCATTACTTGTTGCAAGGCTTAATTAAGATGTATTTTCGTAATTATAAACAAAATAGATTTGTTTAATGTGTTCTTAGATAATCATGCCTTCTCCATTGATTCAAGGTGGAAATGACAATAGCCATCTTTTTAAATAATTACTTTCTCTAGCTTTATGCATGTGAAGGAAATTAAATGGTGCTTGCATTGGTCATATAACATAATTTTCTAGAGACTTCTAGGAAATTTCATGCTGGTTATTTCAATTCTAGGCAAGGGAAAGCTAGCATATTTACAAAATAGGGTTTTTCATTAGTGGTGGCATTGTATGGTTATTGGGTTAGCTCATTTTTTTGCAATTAGGTGGGCCTTATTGCGAATATGGCTAAAATGGGTGTAGCTATGGTATCTTCATCGCTTATAGGGTTTTAATTTTTCATGCTCCTTTGTTTCATGGTGTTGCCATATTCTCTCTCGTAATTGTATCCATCCACATGGTGTAGTGATTCCAAGTTTGGTAATCTACCAAAAGGGAAAGCTTTGTTATAAGAAGCTTAGGCTTCATTAGTCATTTGCAGTGTGGTAATTCATAGCTTATATGTGTGCAGATAGTCATGGAAGGTGGCTGAAATATGGAATATTACCCTAGGAACTATAGGGTTTTTTTCCCCATTCAAAATTGGGAGAACCCATTCTCAAGATGTTTAGGATGGGACCAGTTGCAAATGTTGTTCAAAGTATTTTTTCCTAGTGCATACAAGTGCATCAAATGCATTGTTGGCCAAGAAATCATCCACCCACAAGCTCAAAGGTTAATCTTTCCTTTAAACCTTGTCTCAATTTTTATTTTCAATCTTATGGATTTGCTATAAAGTTTTGAACTAGTGGAAAAAATTGCAAGGAAGGTTGTCAACAATGAATTTCTTGCAAATGATGCATTGTTGAGATATATTCAAGGTTATGAACTTTGGAATGGGGAAGGGTATGTGGGTGGAATGTTCTTGTGTCATTTCTTACTCCATATGGTGTATGTGTTGGTGTATAAGGCCTTGAAGCTCTCTCTTGAGCTTAACACCACTAGCTTCCTAAACAGATCCCTAGCCATTAACAATATTGAAATAGGGATGTATACATTTGATAGCTTTAAGGAAAAGTACCATTAAATCTCTTTCCTTCTAATGCACAATTTTTTTTAGGATGCAGCTCCAAGAAACCCATATCCTCCTCTTGTGCTCATTTTAGACATTAATATCACAACTAATTCTTAGAATGAGGTGGATAGGAATGAACAATAGGGTGAAATCTTTGTGGAAATTGTTCAGATGGAGGAATAAAGGTAGGGGAAGTGTGTTTGATAGGGTGGTTTTTTCCATTCATCAATTTTTACAAAGCTCTTGGGTTTGGTAAACTTGGTTAGCTTTGGGGTCATCTTCAACATAATCTTCCATCAATTCAGGTTGGGCAACAACATGGGTATCAGTTTTTTGTATTTCTATAGTGTATTCCAATTTTTTGTGTAAGCTCCTACTAAGGTTGGGTATCAAAATTATCCAGTTCGACATTTTGTACATCTGCAATGGTATTCTAGATTTTGGTCAATTTTAGGTTTTGGCAAGGTGGCTTGGTATTGTGTGTTTCATAAGTGGTTTCGTAACATTTGGTAATTCAATATTCAAAAACTCCCTAAAAAGGCTATCATAGAACAATTCTCCATGCAACATATTTTCTACTTAATCTA
This sequence comes from Sequoia sempervirens, assembly GCA_007258455.2. Lineage (NCBI taxonomy): Eukaryota > Viridiplantae > Streptophyta > Pinopsida > Cupressales > Cupressaceae > Sequoia > Sequoia sempervirens. The sequence goes on from VDFB02108266.1 coordinate 17,792, forward strand.
CTAATTGAGAGTCTTAAATTTTGAAGTTTATAGAACTTTGTATCTATTGCCAACTTCTTCTCCTTTTTGGGAATTTTGCTTTATGTTGAAATGAACTTTCAAAAAGCTTGGGATGAATGTCAAGTTGATTATTAATAGTCAATTTTGATGTAAATACTTTGTAACTACTTTAATTATATAAATAATGTATATAGGTTTCATGCCTTTTGCTAATATATATATATAATTTAAATTATAGTATATTTTTAATATTTAATATATTATATATAATTATACAAATATATTAATAAAAAAAATAATACTAATTTTCATTTAATAATTAATATTATTTAAATTATATGTATTTAATATTATTAATAATAATATATTATTAATTAATATTATTTAACAAATATTTAATAATAATTTAAATATATTAAATATAATTACTAAGTTTAAATATTCAGTTATCACTAGCACATGTGAAATAGAGTAAAACAAATTCATGAATTACTAGCAACGAGGATTGTAATAGAGATTTTTTAGCAAACAGAAAGGGAATGGGATGAGGGGCCCACATAGATAACACACACTAGTCAATGCTTAGTGCGTGTTATTTAATCCCATCCTTCAAGAAGTTATTTTATTTTACTTTTTTAAGTGAAAGGCATGGCAGCCTGTATATATGTGTGTGTGTGTGTGTATGTATATATATATTATATAGAATAAAAGATATACATATTACAAAAAACCAAGTTCAGAGAGTTGATGCGGATCATGCAAAATATCAAAATTCTAGCCTACTACCTCTGAAACTTCTACTTTGGATTCCAACCATACTTCTGGTACTAAAATTATACAAATATAGAAGGGCAACATAATAAACATATTACTAACTGATATCTACTATGACATATATCGAAGAAAAAAACCAGTAGCCTCCATAAGTAAAACAACAAAACCCCTAACAAGATGCAAATACTACTCCATAAAATCACCATGCACTAAATTTTCATCTTGGATCTCGAAGCCCTATGTCAACTGAAAACCTTGCTCATACAAACCTTGTTCTCCAACAGACACTTTGGAAAATTGCAGTCCTTGAATCAGTCGTGAACGAGCAACATAAGCTTTCCCTTCAGAATTTCTTGCTTGAGGTGCATTTTGTTCAGATTGTGACTAAGCACATTCCTCTACATGAACCGAAGAGTTTACCCTTAATTGCAAGTCCAACTGTAAACCACTATGAGATGGGTGTTGCACATGCGCTCTAAGAAAAGAAAGGGAATAAATTTTTTCTTTGATATCAACCACCATTACAATATAGACCCCTCTGCAATTTCTCCTCAAAGCCTGCAAAAGGACATTGCCATTTTTATGTTGCAGAGCCAGTTTAATGGCATCATAAATTTCTTTAAAACCCTGATAGTGCTTCACAAACTTCCTGGGAAAGAGCCCTCCAATATACCCCTCCCCATTAAAAATATTATAGGCTTGTACAACTTTAGATATAGCATTATCTAGCAGAAATTGAGAGTTTATAAATTTCATAGCAAGCTCCTCAATTTCTCCCAAGGATTGAATCAAATCCATAGAATTAGAAAGAAAGATGGATATCACCTGTGATAGGAAGAGAATTCATCTTGCTCTCAAGTTGGTGACATCAATGCCTAACACTATGCAGATACAATCCTCCACCTCAAGCACTCCACCTTGAATATCAACTTGAGACAATCGTGAGAAAAGTATTCCTCAAAGGGTTTCTCCCATGACATGATAGGCATGGGAACATGAAAATTCCATGGACAAAAAGCCATTTAGAGAGCCCAAAATTTGTGCATTAATAGTTGTCACCTTCTTCTATAGACACCACACACAACAAACGTCTATGTGTCAATTCTCCTTAACCCACTATAAATAATAGAACATTTCAATGCCCTCCACTTTATGAGTTTTCGATGTGAATTATAAAATTCTACAGAGC
>VDFB02108267.1:0-22928 GCA_007258455.2 Sequoia sempervirens
AAAAAATAGCAAACGTGAAGAAAATAGACCCGTTTGTGGGTCCCACCGGGCGTGCCAGAAATGTGATAGGTCTAAATAGGTGTTAGAAAACAAGCAACAAGTTAAAGAGTGCAAATAAACAACTTAAAACAACCTACACTTCGAGATTAGCCTAAGTTGGAAACAAAAAAAGACAAAGCCACGAAATGGAACTTTATACCTTGCGTTGAGTCGATCCTTTGGTTGGCCCTTCGATCTTGGATGTGTATGCTCCTTGGATGGCAAGATGCAAGCTAGATGAAGATGTGAAGATGGATGCAAGTGGATGAAAATGTGAAAATGGCTAAGTAGAGATTGAGAAATAAAACTGCAAGAGTTTGGCTAGCACAAGTGATCTCTCCTAAATGAGAGAAAAGAGGGGGGTATTTATAGGATTTTTGGGAAATCCTAGGGGAAATGGACGGTTGAGATTGATCCACCAAATATCAAGATGTAGGGCTAAGGTGAGTTGAGAACTCACAAGCCCTCCCACATCTTGACATGTAACATGTGAGATAGCCCTAAAGGTGAAGTGGACATGAGGTGGGAAGGAAAGGACATGACATGGAGAGGGGTACAAAGTACCTTGGGATTGGACAAGACCTCCTCATAAAGGAGGTACTTGTCCCCATGTGGGTGAGAGAACATGTGAGGAATTAAAAATTCCTCAAATATTTTCATGGGGAGATGGGAAAGAATTTTAAATTCCAAAGGGTGCATTGGGGGATTAAAAGGTGAATTAAAAATTCACATGGGGAAGAGAGGAGCCTAGGATAAATAAAAGGAATTAAAAATTCCTTGGGGGATGAGGATTGACTAAAGGGGTGATTAGGATTGTGCAAGTACTTGATTAGATTAATTAATGAAGATTAGAAGAGAGTTAGATCTCACATGTGACTTGATGTAACAAGTCAAAGATCACATGGGGAAGAGAAAAGGAATTTAATATTCCTTGGAAGGATAAAAGGAATTAAAAATTCCTTGAGAGGTTGATTAGGCTAGTTAGTGAAGGATTAGAGGATGGTTAGGTTGCTAAGAGAGATTAGATGCCAACTTGCAAAATTTGGAGGATGTGACACCTCCTAATCAAGGATTAGGCATGTGCACATCCTAATGATGGGATTTAGAAGAAGGATTAAGATAAGATAAAAATGATGGAGGATGTGACAAGAAGGGAATTAAATAAATGGAATATTTATTTAATTCAATTGATGGAGGGAGGATTAAAGAGATAAAGTATTATTGATTAAATACCTTAGGGATTTGGCGGAATTAAAGATATTAATTAAATAATAGGAGTATTACTTAATAAGATGAAAAAGGATGAATTTGGATAAATTAAGTGTCCAAATTTAGACATCTACACCTACCATAGAAAACATCCATCGCATGCTTGAAAGGAAGAAATCTTAGATGTTGTGAAAAAAATCATTGAGATATACCATAAACATGTTCCTTCCACCTCTAGTACATCTCCACCAACAAAAACTGTGGTTAGACAAGGAGAACCTTACACTCCTCCCCCTTCAACAGTAGCATCCATACCTACCTATACCACTCCCCAAGTCAAAACAACCATGCAACTAGTTAGTAATGTGATTCCTTCCTCGACTATTCCTGCCAGCATTCCTAATTCTTATGTGGCATTGCATGTTCTATCCTCTTCCACCATACCATCTATAAATATTCCTTTCACTTGCCCTACCACTCCATCACCACTTTCCCTTCCACTTCACACCACTTACACTGACCCTCTCATAACACGACTTTTCCAAACCATCTCCTCAATGCAAAAATAAATATCCACCATAAACCAAAACCAAAATGGACCACCCACCTATTATATTCGAAGTAGCCCACTATCTTTGGAAATATTGTGAACACTGATGCCACAAGGAATAAAGATGCCTAGATTTGATAAATATGGAGGGAAGAAAGATCTTTCTAACCATGTTAATTCTTACACCGCCTTATGTAGTGACTTTGTCCTTGATGATAAACTATTAGCCAAACTGTTTCCTATGACTTTAAAAGATATTGCCTTAGAATGGTTTTCATCCTTACCAAGTAATTCAATTTTTTCATTCAATGAACTAGTTGATGCATTTATAAATCATTTCCAAGTGCATATGACTACAAAGAAGACCTTGGCTGATTTAATGAGATGCAAACAACATGAAAAAGAAAAGATAACTAATTTTATCTCATGATATCAACCACTTTATTCTCAAATGGATGTCAAGATTCTTGATCCACATCTTTAAAATATGTTTATAGGAAACTTGCAAACTATAATTTAGGACAAACTCACTATGATGAAATTTCCCTCCTTTATGCACTTGTGTACCACCTTTTGCAATTATCACAATTTGGTTAGTAGTCGTGATACAAAGTCCACTTCTAGCCAAGCTGAGAAGTTTGAACATGTCAATCCAAACAATTCACAACCATTTAGAAAGAAAAAAAAGGGTTCCTCCAGTTCAACCCCCCTCAACAATCAACTCAACCCATCAACAACCAAGTATTAGTTGTTAAAGTCGCACTACCTTATAGTTATGGAGATCCAAAAAGACAATTCACACCTTTACTAGACACCCTTCATAACACAATGTCCCAACTCTTACTTCAACAAATGATCACCTTACCTGTTGTTAAAGCACCCGATCCTACTAAACCTTTACCTCCAAACTTTAAAGCCAATGCTTATTTCCATTTTCATAGACAAAATGGACGTGACACAAAAAAAATTGTCTTAAACACCTTGTGCAAGACCTCATTGATTTTGACCATCTATCCATTGCAAATTTTAATGATCACGAAAATAAGTTTGTTGCCCCTCCAAATCAAAATTTGCAAATTTTCACTAATCCAATGCCTACACATAATGTTTCATTTGTCAAAGCTAGTGAAACTCCAAAGAATGATGTGATTAATGTTCATACAGATGTTGGACATCCTGATCCTATTCCACATATCACCACTGTCAATCCTATGAATGAAATGGTAGGTGTAATAGATGTTATCCCTCATAAGGGCCAACCTAAGAAATCTCTTGATATTACTTTCTCCTCTATGGACATACTTCAAAATCTCCTTGATGGTCATCTTTACATAGCCAACTATATTTATGATAATCCCACTAATGGGATACTCATAGATCTCGCCTATGGAGAGAATGTGATCACTAAGGAATTTTTGGTATTACATGATCTTTATCAAGATGATTATGATAAACCAAGTGCATGGATCAAAACACACAATGGTTTTTATTTCCCTATGATAGGATCAATTGTTCTTCCATTACAAATAGGACCAAAAATGTTGGATGTCACATTCTCCATCATCTCGCAGTTGGACTAGTTTGAGGTTAGGCTATCCATGGCTTCGCTCAATGAAAGTTGTCCCTTCGGTCATACAAAAATGTCTAAAGTTTCCATTTGAAAATAAAATATTCACTGTTCAACATAGAGGCTTTATCCCTTTGTCAAGTCTAAAGGAAAATTCTCCTTAGAATCATTTTGGCCTGAGCCCATGGAACCTATAACACCTTGCAAAGACTTATTTTTCATTGCTTATCAAAAATTTAAAGCAAAGAAAATAGCAGATTTTTCTCTCCACAACTTGTCCCTATCCACTTCTGACACTCCTATACTAGATGAAAAAATGCTTCAACCCAAAAAATAACCACCCAACCAAGTTCAACCAACACCTGAAACTTCCCCCACATCATCCAAGAGACCACGAGATAACGATAACTCTACCATGCCTTCTCATATAACACAAGTTTACAAAGCAAAAGAAAAAGTGGATGACCAACCTTCCATGGTTCCTTTCATTCCTCCTCCTAGGGAGGACAATAAACCTATGGTTGATCTACCCACACCTTCACAAATACAACTTGATAATAAAACAAAAATAAATAGAGGAGCTCAAGATCATAGGCGTAGACATTGTGCCCTTGCTTGCAAGTTACAAGACAGAAAATAAAGAAAATAAAAATCCACACTTGATAGAAGCAATGCATGATGACCCTCCTCCCAATCACAACAAAATGATCCAATACAACAACCAAAACAAGAGGTACACCCTTCATTGGACATTATCATCCACCCTCCTGTTGTGATTAATCTAGATGAAGATGATGAGATCACTAAAATAGACAAAGAGGTTCATAATGATCTGAATACATTATTTTCCTCTTCCATGAGCTTAAATGATAAATATCCTACAAAGAGTGTAGAACTTGGTGCTTCCCCTAGTTTAGAACTTTCACTTGTCTCTTTGGCTAGTTTTCCACCCTTAGCATATCATGAACATGACTGGGAGGCAGATGACTTGCTCACCGATTGACTTACATTTTCCTTACTAGTCTTTTACATTTTATTTTTATTTTTCTTTTGTGTGTTTGTATGTGCATATCATGTTCCCCCATGATGTACTATTCGATGTTCTCCTTCTCTTTGTGACATTCTTCTATATGTCATACATTGCGTTCACCTTTTTCTTTTTTTTCTTTTGCTTGTGTTTTCCTTTTGGGGATGACGAAAGGAATTGAGACCGCAATGTCTCTTTCATGTTGACCAAAAAGGCCCCTTTTCTTTTTTGTTTCCTTTTTCCTTTTTTCCTTTGCTGTTGTTTTCCTTATGGGGATGATGCGAGGCATTGAGACTACAGTGTCTCTTTCATGTTGACCCAAAAGGCCCTTTTTCTTTTTCGTTGCCTTTTTCATTTTGTATTTTCCTTGTGTTTTCTTTTTGGGTATGACACAAGGTATTAAGACCGAAATGTCTCTTTCATGTTGACCCAAAAGGCCCTTTTTCTTTTTCATTTCCTTTTTCCTCTTGTGTTTTTCTTGTGTTTTCATTTTGGGGATGACGCAAGGCATTGAGACCACAATGTCTCCTTCATGTTAACCCAAAATATTTTCCATTTTCATTCACCTTTTCCTTTTCATTTTTCTTCTGCTTTCCTTTTGGGGATGATGCAAAGTGTCGAGACATCTTGTTCCTCTTCCATGTTGACCCAAACAGATCTTTTTTTTTTCTCTTTTTGTGCCATTCATCTAGTTCTATGTATTTTCGGAATAATGATAGTTCTGAGCTCTTTAAAAAATATTGTAGCAAAGAACATACTAACCCCAAATCCATAGATCCCTTATGTGTTTGGTGTTTTCATTTTGGGGGCAACCCCTTCCTTTCATTTTTTTTTCCTTTCTTTCACATGATGTAGCATTACTCAAAAACATATGACTTGGCATAGGGGATTTCCAAGTTGGCTCTCATGTCTTATTTATTTTTTGCATTTTTCATTTGCTACTTTAAATTAATTTATCATAGTAAAGTGTGTAGAAATTCCTTAAAAGTGGGGGCATACATTGGAATTATTCATTTTGCATTTTTCTTTTTCTTGGTTCTTAGTGCAGCCTTGTTACTTCATACAATTTCTTTTGTTTCTTTTTGGATGACATTGGATATAGTGTCCTTCATGAGCGTGATCTATCTTAGCATATTACATTCCCCTTGGTAGCTTGATGTGACACACTACATCCCCTAAGTTGCAAATTTTCTATCCTTTAATTGGTCCTCTCTTGGAGACATTAGACACAATGCTCCCTAAGTTAAAGACCTTGCATGAACTAAGAAAGAATCCTTTGAACATCCTTTGCACGTTTCATTTTGCATTTATTATATGGCCACCTTGCATAACACAACTTGCATGCCTGTGGTGCCATCACATTTGTTCATGAGCTCCAAGCATACAAAGTTTTGCTTGTCTCATGAAGCTCAAAATGTCATTTTCTTTTGTGGCACCTTATTAAAGTTATCAGGAGATATAACTTTGGTATGGTTGAGAGGGAAGCCCATTCTGAGAAATGAATTTTCCCCATAGCCACTTATGTGTGTGTGAGTGCATACTGGCCATGAGTGTATGTTTCTCACCTTTTGGGCCTTCTCACCTAGTGGAAAGCCATGAGTTTCATTGCCTTAGAGTGAGTATACATTTTTTTTCAAAAAATAGCCTAGATCTTATCCACAATGGGATGGAAAAACAATCGAAGCTTGATCTAACTCTCTTTTCTTTCTCATTTTCTCTCTTTCATTCATTTTCATTATTTTCATGTTCGTTCCTTTGTGCTTATGTTTGGTTTTCCATGGGATCTTGATCCCGGGGGCTTGATCACCCTTCTTGATTATTGTTGTCTCATCTTACCAAGATCAATGCATTTGGATCCCTCTTGATGTGCATCTTGGGCTACTTTAGTGTGAGTTTGAAGCAAGTTCATCCTCTCACTAAAGTGGGGCCTTAATGTTTGGCCAAAAAATGTATAGTTGGATATTTTTACACTCACTTGAGTCTTTCTTATGGAATTTGGATTGATTTTTCCTAGATTTAATGTTGTAATGTGGTCAACACATTCACATTAGGTCTTGGACCTTTGTGAATCAATAAGAATTCTAGGATGTCTTGTAAAATTGTTGTGAAGTGTTGTAACCCACTTTCACACTTTTCTAGGACCCTTTCATTATAATTCACTTAAATAACCTCTTTTTATCATGTCTTATTTCAAAGTGTTGTAAATAATTGTAGCAAACTCTCATGCTTTTCTAGGCTTGTCATCACTAATTTGACCCTTTCTTATGTTTAAATGACCCCTTAATGCACTTTCCGACCATACTTAAGTGTATTTTTTAGAATAATCTCATTATACCTCATTAAATGCACTTTAATTCCTAACACCCTATAATCTTCCCTTGGTCCAGCCAAGTCACCACCTAGGGTGACTTAGTCCCACTGGGCACAAAAATCAAAATTATTTTAATTTTCTGGTGGGATTTTATTCTCTTAACCTTGAGGTCAGCTTATGATGTGTTATTTTTGGGAAATATTGTAAAATAAAGTATAAATAAAGGGTTTTCCTCTCATTTTTACCCCCATTAATGCATTCATACATTAGCATACATTCATTCATAATTCTCAAGCATTCTAAGCATTATCAAGCATCCATTGGGGAATATTCTTGCATATCTTTAGATTTCTACATCAAGGGTTTGGTGAGTTGTGACATTGCATGTTTTTCATTCATCATTCTCTCTTTATTTCATTTCATTTTCAAGGGTTTGACCAAGGAAAACCCCTATTCTCTAACCCTTAACCCTTTTTCCCCTCTCTGCATGTGTGTTTTGTAGGTCTTGTATGTAGGTTTGTCAAAGAGAAAGGTGTTAAAAAGTGGTCAATAATCCATCAAAGTCATTCAAGTCAACAAAGCCCTAATTGAAGCTTGGAGACCTCTTTTAACCCGATTTCTATAGAATCTAATCCAAACACCTATCAGGAAGAGGAGTGTAGACCGAGAGCTTCAAATTCCTGCCCCAAATTTCTAGAGATTCCCAAGTGAACTAAGTCACCATTTGTAGTAAATTAGTCCCACTACCAGGCCTAAAAAGTGATTTTTACATTTCTAGATACCCATTTGGTAGAAACCTGTTCTGGAAGAATCTTCTTGAAATAGGACTAAGTCGCCCAACTTGGCATAAGTGTCCATGTTGGCTTCAAAAACAAATTTTGTAGGATTCTAGAGCCTCTCTAAATCACATTCCACCTTCCAGGTGCACCTCTCTAGTCTTGTTCATTTCTATTATTGTTTACTTGCATTCTTAGGTCATTTTGCATATCACAGTGTGTTTTCGTAGGTTTTGCATTTCGTAGGTTTTGCATTAATAATCATTATATTTTATCAATTATTTACATTTAGGACATTGAATTTAAACATATTTCAAGCATACTAGCATTAGTCTTGAGTGAACCCCTAGGTTTTTGTGGATACCTTTCTCCTTTTAGGTGAAAAACCCTAGAAGTGTAAGAGAGAAGCCCCTACAAATTTTTTTGGTTCAATACTTTGTTCAATCTATCTATATATATCTATGTATATATTTTTTTGGTGTATCTCTCTATCTATCTATCTTTCTATATATATATATGACTTCAAAAATTTAACAAGACAAAATTTGGCTAACAATCAAATTGAATATACCAACATATCTATACAATTGAAATGATGAGAAAATTGAAACAAGACATAATTGGGGTAAATGTAAGATTGAAGATTCCAACACATATAATGTTACTAAAATGAAAAAAATAGAACAAAGGGATGAAAGAAAATAAGTAAAAATTATATACATCTATTATATAATATATGACTTGAAAATTGAAACAAGACTGGATTTGGATAACTAGTAGACCAAAAAAATGAACACACTAAATATTATTGAAATGAAGTACACATAAAAATAAAGGAATGAAAGAAAATAAGTTAGACTTAACTACATCCAAAGCATTCATACCTTCTTAACTTTACCCTAATATTAAAGTCATCTAATTAAAACCAATAATAAAAAAATTTGGAGACATTAAACCCACTAAGTCATGGTGATGCTTGAAAAAAACTATGTTTTTAGTTTTAAAATTATTTGTGTTTATGAACAAAAAATATTGAAGCATTCAAAAACACCCTAACGCTCATAAAATTTATGGAAGAAAATGTTGAAGCACCAACAAGGTAACAAAAGCTTCTAACTAAAATAACTAGAGAAACCATTTAAATATTCATTTCAGAAGCACCGAAAAAATAATATAAACTTCAAGTTATGGAATACAAAATGCATGAAATAAAAATTAAAAAAATCGTCAAGGAAATAAGCAACAAAAAACATGGGTCAATGGTACAACCTTAGTGAGGTTAATAAACCTCACTTGGGTTGAACAAAGGTTTCCAAGGATGTGGCTTGTTGTAGTTAGCTCCACTATTCATTTGTTCAGCCGAAACTTGTCAGAAAAAAGTGAGATAAGGTAGCATGCAAGTAGTAGTGTTTACCTTACAAGAGAAAGTCAAGTAGTAGTGTTTACCTTGCAAGAAAAACTCACCATCACCACATGGTTGAAGGAACAACCTGTGGATCTAAACATGTATTGGTTCCCAAGTTTTTTACAAAGAGTGGAGCCAAACATGTATAGGTTCCTAATCCAATAAAGACTCTAGAAGATGCATGTAGGAAAGGGGTGAAAGTGAGTGAGATATGTGAGGTTTTAGAGCATTGAATGATCTAAGGCTTTGGGACTGTGCATCATTCAAGCCAAGTAAATGGGAAGCAATTTGTACTTAATATGGTTGGATGGAAAGGAATGAGCAAGTGACACATGATAAATGCAAGGAAGTGGATGTTTAGGGTGGAAAAATATTTGGTTGCTAGGTGACACTAGGATCCAATACCAATTCTCTACCATATAGCCTCTGAGGGTGGACCCAATCAACAATTAGTCAGCCATCCAAATGGGAAACTATTAAACACATCAAAAAAATATTGAGTGTCATCCTCCCTGTCCATTGAGGTAATGCATGGAACTCCTATAAAGTACATGTTTAACTCTCTAAATGAGGTCTCGACCTTTTCAGTGATCTTCGCAAAGTCGCTGACCATAGATCCACAAGAGCTGAGTGGAGAAGACCTTGTGGGGCCTTCTTCCTTGGCCCTTGTTGTGGGAGGGTCATAATATCCTCCCCTTAATATTCCACCACTGCAGACTCATCTGACTTCCCCATATAATGATCTAGATTGGGAATCAAATGACCTCTTGGTCGATGAGTGTGAGGGGGAGGCACCTCCTTTTTACCTTTATATTAGGTTTGTGTTTGTTGTGATATGTTCCCCTATGCTTGCGTTGTGTGTTACTAGATGACTCTTATCACCCTTGTAGGTGCTTCAATACAAGAGTGATCATGTGTCATAAACTTCCTCTATTTGTGACATCATTCTTCCTCTATTATTTGTATTAACTTTTGGAAAATTAGGGATGATGCAAAGAATTGGGGGCATTTAGGCTTCCCTTCCATATTGACCTAATTTTTTATTTTTTATTTGTCTTCTCATGCATTCTTTATATGGTCTAATATAGTAGGGGGTTGATGACAGTTCATTTATATACTATTACTAGATTTATATATATTTATGAGTAACTTTGACCTTGAAATATCAGATCACCCCTATGTCTAATGCAAGAGCATCCTTGGGTCATGGAAATCTTACATCAACCAAAAATATTTTCATTCCAGTTTATCTTTGTTTTAGTTCTTGTTCAATTTAATTTGGCAGATTTGGTATTTCTTCATGTTTTCTCACTGAACCTTGCATATTTTTACATCATGTACATTTTCATTTTCCTTATTCTAAGATTTGAGCGCGATTGGTTCTTTTTCTAGCAATCTATCGCTTTCTGATTAAGTGGTAGTTTCTTGAACCGACACTAGAATAATTGTCTAAACTTAACGACTAGTTTGATTGCTTGTGGATCGTTCATGTATCTTGTGGATCTTGACTGTGTGATTCAAAATGTTCTATGGAGTTTCCCCGACCTTGATTATAGGTCCACACTTCATCCAATGCATTCACCAAGGAGTAATTCAAATTTGAAGCCGACCTATTCATTGACACGTTACATTTTCTTTAATCGAAGACTATAATAATCTTTGGTCGATGCAGATGATCCTAGATTTGAAAATGAAATATAAAACATTATAATATATCCTTAGGAAGGTAGATTAGAGAAAGATAAGATTTGATTTGTATAATTTTTTCTCACATTGAGGAGCATGTAGGAAGATGGTATCTTGAGCATGTTGTAATAAGGCCTGTGAGCCGAATCTGTAAACCTGGATGTTACCGGCTATATGTAATTAAATTTTCTAATAATAAGAATGTTTGAATTTTTATTTACCTCCATTTTCTATGTTGCTTCCATTGTGTGACTCTTGCTACATGGTATGGATTGTTCTCTTTGAGGACCCTCTGGCCGTGGTTGCATTAGATGGTATCAGAGTAGGTTGTTGTAGACACGTAAAATATACCGATTGACATTGTGCATCTGATCTTGGCTACTAACATCATTTTGTCCTGAATCATCCTTCGGTCTAACCATTTAATCAAATACCCTTATCTGATTAAATTCATCAATATTCCTCTCTTAATTGAATAAATCAGTTATCTAATTAAGTCGCCTCTTCTCGATAATTAAATTAACCATTTTGATCTAATTATCTTATTTAATTAAATAATTAATTTTATTTGATTAAATCTCTTATAGTCTATCTATGAAATTAAATAAATTAAAAAATTATTTAGTTTAATCTAACAATCATCCCTTTTAATTAAATAAATCATGAATATTTATTTAATTAATCTCTTATCACATTCCTCTCATATTTGATTTAAATAAATCCACAAATCTAAGTCAAATAGGTCACATCACTTAACCCCCCTTCATTAAATTAATTAAATTTGATTAATTTAATTCCCTCTCATGTCCCATCCTCTAGATTTTATCACTTGCACATGAAAATAGATTTAATTGATTTATTAAATCTCTATTTTCCTCAACAAGGCATCTTTTGGGAATATTCTCCAAGTTTGAATTCAAAATCTAAGTTGACATGTACATCCAACAAGGCATTTAATCTCTCTTACATGTCCTTTGCCTTGAGCCAAGTGGCATTCAATGCATTCTTTCTTCCCTCTTGCATGTCATTTCAACAAATTCAAAATTCAAAAATAGGCATTTATTGGCACAATCCTCAAAACTTGAACATCCTCCATCCACTCATAGGTTGACAAGTGGCATCTTTCCATTGGTTGAATGTTAGTCCCACATTGCTCTATTTTGGACATTCATCCATCTTGGCATTTTACAAATAAGAGGCTTCATTCCTCATTTTCTTATCCACAATTTGAGTAAACTTACTATGCTCAAATATTTAGCAAATTCCATCCATTATCATTGAATCTTAGCTAGGTTATGCAGGTTTTTCCATTGGAGCACTCACCATTCTTCACCAAAGTGGATCATTCATCAACATTCATCAAGCTTGCATCATAGGAGTTGGGAAAGGGCCAATTTTCACATCAAATTGGCACCAATTCCCCCATGGGATCATGAGTTTGCTAGTTTAATTAGGATTTAATCTCTTTTGTTGTCATTTCATTGTATTCTTCATTTCCTTTCCTAATTTGAACTTTGTACATGGATTTCATGGGGAATCCTTGTTCTTGCTTTCATTTCATTATCTAATGTGTTTTTTCTTATTGTTTTGCAGGTATTAGGATTGGGGTTCATACAGTTGCAAACTTGCAAATTTTGAGATGAGAGTTGGTTGCAAATCTTGAGTGTGTTGTAGTCCTTGTGGTATTCCTTGGGTGAACAGATCTCCAATTTGAGGTAGGTTGTAAGTGTGTTCAATAGATCACCGAGAGAGAGGCAATTAAAACCTTGTAGTCAGATCACTGAGCTGAGGTAGTTGCACCGAGCAAGGGGAGAGATGTCGCCGAGAAGGACTAACCCTAGAAGAATCAGGCAGATGATGGAGGACTTTAGAAATGATATGAGGAATGAGATCTAGAATGTCTTGGGTGGTTTGGGGAGGAATCTTGAATTGGAGGATGAATATGAAGAGGCTACAGAAGAACTTGAGGCTAAAGAGGTTGAAGGATCAATACATGAAAGAGAAGATAGATTGTTGAGAGCAGTGGCACAAGTAAGTAAAATTCATAGGGTGGAGATTTCTAATTTCTCTGGTACATTGAATCTGAAAAACTTGATAGAATAGATAGGAGAGTTGGAAGACTATTTTGAGCTTGAGGATATTAGAGACCCATAGAGAGTTAGGTTGGCACAAACTAAGTTAAAAGGGCATGTTGCTTTATGGTGGAAAGAGTTGCAAAAGGACAAAGTGGAGAAAGGTGAAACAAGAATCACTCAATGGAGGTAGATGGTTACAAGACTGAAGGCTAAGTTCATTCTAGAAGATTATGAGTTGGAATTGTTCAAGAAATTGCAAAACTTGAAGCAGAAGGAAATGAGTGTGAAAGAGTATACCAAGGAATTTTATAAGATGTCAATCAAATCTGGGCACCAAGAGATGACTAGGGAAAAAGTGGCAAGGTATATAAATGTCCTTAGATTTAACATTCAGGATGAGATGATTATGTTGAGGATTTCCACAGTTGAAGATTCCTACCAATATTCTCTTAAGGCAGAAGATAAGGTGAAGAGAAGACAACAGAATAATCCTAGAGGAAAAGAGAAGTAGATGAGTAGCAGCAAGGAGAAGTAGACAAGTGAAGAAGAATCAAGATCTAAGTGGAGTAAAGAACCAGATCAAAGGGCACAAAGGAGAGGAAATGGAAGCAAGAAATTCTTGGGAAAATGTTTCAAGTGTGGAGAAACTCAACATTGATCTTTTGAGTGTCTTTAGGGATCAAGTAAAGGAACTTGTAAAAAAAATTTCATGGCACATGAAGAGTAGACAACTGAAGCAGTAGATGGGATAGAACCAAAACAAGGAGAATCTCTTATGCTTAGGAAAGTCTTGATGAGGTAGAGCAGGGAAGAGTTTAGGACTTCAAAATCGAAGAACCTTTTCTGGACAGTGTGTAAATCGAGAGGTAAGTGTTGTAAGGGTATTGTGGATAGTGGAAGTATTGATAACCTGGTATCTAAGGAGATGGTGGAGAAACTTGGTTTGAAGAGGTTTCCACATCCTTGTCCTTATAGGATAAGTTGGTTACAAGATGATCATGTAAAGGAGGTGAAAGAACAGTATTGTGAAGAGTTTTAGTGTTGAGAAGTGGGATGCAAAGGTTGTACTAGAGGGTGGCATGGATTTGAAGAATAATCTTGTGGCTAAATATAAAAGAGAGATGGTACCAGAAGAATGTAACTATAGAATTGTGCAGCAGAAGTATTTGGTTGCAAATAAAATTGCAGATAAGATGGAGTCCTGCAGAAGAGATAGATCTATTGAGCAGAAGAAAGTGAGTGGTGATAAATGTCCCTTACCCTCATGTATAGATATGAGGTAGGGAAAAGAAGGTGCAGAGATGAAGAAGTGGAAGAACTTGATAGAGGAAAGAAAAAAGGATAGGAGGAAGAAAAGTACAGACAAAGAAGACATTTGGATCAAGAATGAGCATGGGATCTATATCCCAAACCCTAGCAGATGTTCATGAGTCCCTCTCATCGAACATCTCTTCTCACCAAGAGTGTCAAATGCAAGAGAATTATTGGGTCATAGAAATCTTGCATCAACCAAAAGTATTCTCATTCTAGTTTGTCTTTGTTTTAGTTCTTGTTCAATTCAAGTTGGCAGATTTGGTATTTCTTCATGTTTTCTCACTGGACCTTGAGAATCTTTACATCGTGGACATGCTCATTTTCCTTATTCTAAGATTTGATCATGATTGGTTCTTTTTCTGGAAAGTTATCGCTTCTGGATTAAGTGGTAGTTTCTTGAACTAGCACTAGAATAATTGTCTAAACTTAACAATTAGTTTGATCGCTTGTGGATCATTCTCGTATCTTGCGGATCTTGACGGTGTCATTCAAAATGTTTTGTGGAGTTCCCCCGACCTTGATTATAGGTCCAAACTTCATCCAATGCATTCACCGAGGAGTAATTCAAATTTGAGGCTGACTTTTTCATGCACATGTTACATTTTCTTTAATTGGAGATTGTAACAATCTTTGGCCAATGCGGATGATCCTAGATTTCTGAATGCGATATAAAACATTGTAATAGATCCTTAGCAAGGTAGATTAGAGAAAGATAAGATTTTATCTATAGTATTTTCACTCGCATAGAGGAGCATGTAGGAAGATGGTATCTTGAGAATGTTGTAATCAGGCCTATGAGCCAAATCTGTAAACTTGGATATTGCAGGCTGTATGTAATTGAATTTTCTGATAATAAGAATGTTTGAATTTGTATTTGCCTCCATTTTTCTATGTTTCTTCTGTTGTGTGAATCTTGTTGCATGGTCCAAATTATTCTCTTTGAGGACCCTTCGACCGTGGCTACATCAATGTCCTCTATCTATGATGTCATTATTTCTTTTTATGATTTTCTTATCCTTCTCTCTTCTTTTCTTGAGTTGTCCCTCGTATGTGTGACAACACCACCACCATTTCAACTTTGATTCTCAAAAAATGAATTCATTGCTAATGAATATTTTCTTAGAAGTTTTTGTAACCTTTTTCAAAAATCGCATTCTCAACCTGGACCCCTAGAGGAATGTGTTTCCTTCGTCATGGGTTCACAAAGAAATAACTTGAAGAAATTTCCTCCAAGGAGGGAGCAATTTTTCCTACAGGAGAAGGTCTTACCTTCCCCTTGCAAGGGGGAATTTTCTTCCTTTTGAATTCCTTGATGAATTGAACATCATTTGAAAGGATTCCTTGATGAATTGTTTTACAAAAAAGCACTATGTCACTTTCAAATAGTGCATCACTTGGTTGGACCCCTCTTCTTTTGAAGGGTTCTCAAGGAACCCCTTTGAAATAATTTTAGTCTGTTGACTGTCTGCGTGACTTTCTACTTGTTTTCCTATGTAGTTTCTTTGTGTTTTCTAACATGTTTTATCTACAGATTAACATGTTTCTTTACAAGGGAACTTGTGAAGCCACTTTCTAGTCTGAATTTGTGGAGTCCCCTTTCACTGGGCTTCCTTCATGAGAGAGTACTTGGGGGAATGCCTTCCTAAAGGTCTGTGGGCTTGTTAGACGCTTACATCCTATAATATTTTTTCATTGTTGGTCTAAGGGCCTTCAATGTACTTTGTGCAACTTCACAGTTCTACAGGGCTATGGAGTCCTTTTGTTTGAAACTCCTTAGGAGAGAGTACTTCTAGAGTCATTTTCCTACCCTACACTATTTATTTTTCCAGATCGTGGTCTACTTCCTTGATGGTTTAGGTATACATCTATATCTATTCAATCAACTTTACCATATGCTCATCTATATCTGCGCTCACTAAAGTGGGGGGAAAATGTATAGGAGAAAATTTTCACCCCTTCTGTAAATTCCCCTTTTGCATACCCTCACCTTAGAAAATAAAATCCAAAGGAAAAATTCCACATCACCCATTCAGAATGCACCCACTTGGTGCATGTTTTGTGTGTTAGTGGGGGAATTTTTTTTAAGGACACAAGCATGGTGCATGGATGTCTACATGGTGTGCTACTGTCTCTGACAGATTCTTGCATCTAGAGTCCATAAGGACATTATACACCTAATTGGGGTCAAATTATAATGCCTTTGTGTGACCAGCCGACCTGAAAAATGGATCCTCTCTTCCATTTTTTCCTTCAAAAGCATTCATTTCATACATCACTTAACTTATTCACATTCTTAAGAATTATTTTACTTCATCTTCACACAATTCCAGCAATATACTAAAGTCCATTTGAGCATTTTAGTAGCTAGAAACTCCATCAAATTCACTTTTGCATGTGTTGATCTACCATAGAAGTTGTGAGCTTGGAGTCTTGTGAGACCTCTCTTCATCACCACTATGGTTGTGGTGACTTTTCCAAGTTCATTGCTTTCATTCTCTCTTCATTGGCCTTGAGAGCCTTTGTATGGAGGTGGTAATGCTTCACTCCTTCCTTTGCAATTTGATAGAGTAACTTTATCTTTTTTTGTGTTCAGTGTACTTCTTTTAATCTTCTTTATCATATTTTCTACTATTTTTTTTTCTGGTTGTCCTTGGAGATGGAAACACCAAAGCAGGAGTTTGACTAACGAAAACCAATATACAACCCCAATAATTTCCCCCCCTTCCTTGTGTGTAGGTGAAAGTGCACATGGAGCTCATTGGAGAACTGGCATTTTAGGGAGTTGGTTTTCATCACCCTAGTTCTCATCTACTTATTCTATTATTTCCAGATTTACTTTATGTACTTTATCATTCTACCTTTTTTGTTATAATCAGTTAGCTAGATTATTAAGTAGTTTTTTGGCCTTTTCTATTGTACTTTACATTTTCTAGTTGTACGGATACCTATGCGCGAGAGACACACCAGCGTGCCATGTTTTCATCCCAGATCCATGCTAGAATCCTCAGATAGAGAGCAATCTAAGGTACAATTTGGAATCCATAAATTGGCTCATCTAGCCTCAAATAGATTTTTGGGTCTACAGAGTGATAGAAGTATTTCATAGTGTTCTTCATTCTTGATCTTCATCCCTTTAGAGTGAGGTAAGTTAGGGAAACCTTCTGCTCTCAGATCTCCGTGACTTGGAGCCTTGATGTGGTTGGTCCCTCTCTCTTACATTTTTGGTGAACCCGACATCAACAACATCTATCTATTCGCTCGTGCTGAGAATTTTTCCCCACACTTGGTGTTTGTTGTAACCCTAAGCATTGTGAAGGTTTATGAGCATCACAACCTAGTCCACAAATTTTAGGTATATTGTTAGGAGAATTGTGTGACATCTACTGATGGAGAAGATGAAGGTCACCTCTAGTTTCACCTCTATTTTTTCCATTGTCTTAGCTACTAACCATACCATTGGTTTTCCTAAAAAATATGTTGATGAGATGGGTTTCATGGGAGAGACCACTCATGTGCCTACCCCTCTAGCATCCCCTACAGCTTCATCTATAGATGAGGATGATGTTGTACATATTCCTATAGAAAACCTTCTAGCATTAGATAATAGATTGCTAGACCTCATGAATCATTTAGAAAGAGTACCAAGTATGGCTAGAGCCACTAGGCTTACTAGTGAGGTGAGAGATTTTTTAGGGAAGGATAGAATAGGCATAGAATTTCTATTTGGCATCACTGATCTAACCAAAACTTATATCCCTTTATATAGGCCTTGATTGGGTACCACTCAAGGGGAAGTGTTTCATGCCTATGAAAGAAAAATAGGTGTTTCCATGCCCACTACATCTATTTGCATGGCCAATTAAACAAGGCTCTCGATCAGTGTCTCCATTTTCTTCTCAAGGACCTAACACTTTCAAGGTGAGTAGAATACCCCTTGGGTTCAATTTCACCCCTCCTACCTCTAGTATTGAAGGTTTTGGTGGAATAAGTAGAATTTACATCATACCAATTGGGATAAGGCTTCTTGAGAGGTTAGGGGATTTCCAAGGTTATGATCTTATCCTTTAACAACTTATACAAGATGGAAGAACAAGATTCTACTAACTTTGTAAATTTTTTGTTGCATCTGAGGTCATTATCATTTGTCACTGTGACTACATTCACAATAGCCTTACCTTTTCCTGAGATTGATATGATAGATTTTCCTTTTGAATGGGAGCATGAAGAGGATCTCCAAACTAAACTATCGTCTATTGATATTCTCATACAATGCAACAAAAAGATGCACAAAAGAAGGGTATTTCATGAGGGAAAACTTTTCCTACCAAGGTCTTTGCAGGTTACCTATGAACACCTTATACACATCAAAATTGGGAAGCAGGTATGAGATCTATGAAAAGAGTGCTTGATATCGCACTATGAAATCAGTTATCTTCTCGCTATCCCCCTGCTTACATCGGACGAGATCAAAGAAGGTCATCTTAGGTCCAATTTTATCTTGGAACTATTAGAGAAATTGATTTACAATTTGATCGAATGAAAATATAGAATTGTTGGGTAAGGAATAGTACCACTCAAGCACTATATCCTTAAGAGATCGAGGAAATAATTTTTCCATCAATGTGTCGTGATGGAAGAAGTCTGTGCACATGGCATTAAAGGCATAAACATGTGTTTTTGGGTCCCCTTTGCTACCATACTTATCAAATTTGGGGATCTCCATTCCTTGTGGGAAGGGAGTACTTAGGATTGCTACTAACAATGGGCTATGTTGGAAGAAAGGTTGAAAGATAGGCTAGGTAGAGGCCTGGGAGAGACTCGCCAGCTAGTTTTGCATTTGACCCATGTTTCCAAGAAGGGCATTCAAAACAAGGTCAAAAGATGATAAAGGACTAGTGGAACCTCTAGAACCACCTCTAGAGCTATCCTCAGAGCCACCACTATGGCCACTACCAGAGCCCCCACCACTAGTAGGGCCTCCACCAAAGCCACCTTCACTACTAAAACCACCACCATGGCTTCCACCAAAACCACCTCTGCTACCAAAACCCCCGCCACTTATTCCACCAGAACCTCCACTACCAGAGGTAGTAGGAGGGGTGAAATTAAACCCAATGGGTATTCTACTGACCTTGAGAGTGTTAGGCCTTTAAGAAGCAGAGGAGACACTAATCAAGGGCCCTATTTTGGCCATGAACATGGATGTAGTGGGCATGGAAACACCTATTTATCTTTCATAGGCATCAAGCACTTCCTCTCGGGTGGTACCCGATCTAGGCCTTTACAAATGGATATAAGCTTCAATTATATTGGTGAGGCCACATATAAATTCTTTGCTTGTTTGATCCTTCCCTAACAAATTTCTCACCTCTCCAATAATCCTAGCAACTCTTGCAATTCTTGGTACTTTTTCTAAATGATTTATGAGGTCTAGCAATCTGTTATCTAATGTCAAAAGGTTTTCTATAGGAATATGCATAGCATGATCCTCATCTATAGTTGAAGCCATTTGGGATGCTAGAGGGGTAGGAACATGAGTGGTATCTTCCATGAAACCCATATTGTCAACATAACTTGTAGGAAAACTAGTGGTATGGTCAGTAGCTAAGCTAGTGGAAAAACTAGAGGTGAAAGTAGAGGTGACCTTCATCTTTTCCATTGGTAGATGCCACACATTTCTCCTAACAACATACCTAGAATTTTTTGACTAGGTTGTGACACTCATAAACCTTCACAACGCTTAGGTTTACAATAACCACCAAGTGTGGGGGAAGAGCCTTAGCACAAGCAAATGGATAGACGTTGTTCATGTCGGGTTCACCAAAAATGTAAGAGAGGGGGGCCAAAAACATTAAGTATCCTAGTCATGGAGATCCAAGAGTGGAAGGATGCCCTAACTTACCTCACTCTAAAGGGATGAGGATCGAGAATGAAGAAAACTATGAAGTACTTCTATCACTCTAGAGACCCAAAAAACTATTTGGGCCTAGATGAGCCAGTTTCTGGAGTTGAAACTATACCTTACACAACTCTTTGTTTGTAGATGACAGCATGACACGTTGGCATCTGTATGTCCATAAAATGTAAAGTACAATAGAAAAGTCCAGAAACCTACTTAACAATCTAACCTATTTTAACAAAAAAGGTAGAATGATAAAGTATAGAAAGTAAATGCAGAAATAATAGAATAAGTAGATGAGAACTAGGGTGATGAAAACCTTATGCAGAGTTAGGAGGATTCAAAACACATCTCACAAAACCTTCAACTTTCCTTCCTTTGACACACTTATTCAACTATATTTCTCTCAATATCAACAAAGATCAAATTCTTTTACTATTGCCCTTAAATACACATCATGGCTCTTGGTTCAAACACTTAAGACTCCAAAATAGAGAACAAGGCCATATTCCTCTTGTAGTTACTTCAAGACACCATAACCAGCTCCAAACTGGTTGTCACAAACCCTTTCACCAACTTCAATAACCCAAATACATGAACTTTCAAAGATAGACTACCCAAAATAACAATTAGGTCTCTAGGCTACAATGCTCATCCATCCTTAACTCCCAACAACAAGGACTCACCACAATCTTCAAATAGATTCAAAAAAACACAAGTCTCCTTAAAATAACACCTTTCAACAAGTTTTTATGTCCACTCAACATATGAGACTCCAACTATACACATTGTCCTAATCAAGACTGTGTTAACAGTGCCCTTCCTAAACAATAAGTAGACAAGGGCTTCAATCTTATCTACACACAAAAAGTATATCAAGAAAAGGACTTTCATACACCATGGAAACCATCAAAACTCATTTACTTTCAAGTTGGACCACTCACCCAAATCAAATCTCAGTAATCTGCCCTAAACACTGGTTTTTACCAGTTTGTCATGAAACAGAGTCAAAGACCATTGAAAGATACATGCTTCAAACTTGTTATTAACTAAAATAAACTACAAAGGGATCTACACACCCTTTACACTGTTCCCAACTACCTTCCAACATGATGGACATTAAATTCAATAATAAAACATCAAAAAACTCATTATTTTCTTGTCATTTTCTAGATTTTCTTCATATTACAGACCTAGGGCATCCATAAAACAATATCAAATCAATTCTTCATAATCTGAAAACTTGGTATGTGAGAGAATAGACATTAATGGACTCTTTCACCAATTCCTAGCCAATTCCATTAATTAAATTAAAAGATACATAATTTTGTCGCTTCATTGTTTACCCTAGGAGGGTTTTGACCCGTTTTCACAAAACAATCAATATCTTGCTCAAAAAAGTATGGATTTGAATGGAATAAAAGGAATATGTAATTATATTCATATATTTATCAAGCCCCATGATTTCCCCCTCATTATCAAGCTATATAGGAGCAGAGAAACATGTTTTACCAGTAAAAACACAAGAAATTGCATAAAAGATAGGGTTTCTTTATTGATTTTTCCATTATTTACATCTTCCTCTTCATTTTCTCAAGATTCTTCCTCATTTCAAAGGTTTCCACTCTATATCAAATGACTACAACCAACTCTAACTACCCTTCCAACCACTTGATTTTCTATTTACTTATTTTTTCTCTTTTACCTTGACAACAAGGTTTACATGTTTTGTTCTTTTTCCATTCTTTGAATCCCTCAATGCTTCTAGAATTCTAAATTAACTAATTACATGGAAAAAATGGCATACCAAGTCCTTATTCTCATGACAAAACACCTAGAGACTATTGTAGACCTTATTTGACAACATGTTCAAAGTGTGCAAATTGGATAAAAATGACTACATAACTTATCCAAATGCCTATCAAATAACTCAAATGCATTATAATGGTCTTGAAAGGCCTTATTGAATGACCCCTATGCACACACTAAACACTCTTTTACAAATTGGCCTCATGGAGGCTTGAATGCAACAAGGTGCTCCTACACCAAAACCAACTCACTAAAATGCCAATTTGCTAGTGAGTTCCACGTGCACTTTAACCTACACACATGCAAGATGGGAAATTGTTGGGGCTATATAGGGGTTTTCCTCAGTCAAACCTTTTCTTTGGTTTTTCCACCTCCATAGATAGCCAAAAAGAAACAAAGTAGAAAATACGATAAAAAAGATTAAAAGAAGTACAATGAACACTAAAAAGGATAAAATTACTTTATGAAATCACAAAGGAAGGAGTGAAGCATTGCCACCTCCACCCAAAGGCTCTCAAGGAAAATTAAGGTAGAATGCAAGCAACAAACTTAGAAAAGTCACCACAACCGTAGTAGTGATGAAGGGAGGTCTTGCAAGACTCCAAGCTCACAACTTTTGTGATAGAGTGGCATGTGCAAAAGTGAAGTTGATGGAGTTTCTAGCTACTGCAATGGTTAAATGAACTTGTGTAGATTGCTCGAATTGTGTGAAGATGAAGTGAAAAATGCTTCAAAATGTAAGGAAGTTAAGTGATCTATGAAATTAATTCTTTTGAAGGATAAAATGGAAGAGAGGAGCCATTTTTTAGGTCGTTTGGTCACATAGGGGCATTACAATTCGGCCCCAATTAGGTGTGTAATGTCCTTGTGGACTCTAGATGCAAGAATCTATCAAGGACAATAGTGCACCATGCAGGTGTCCATCCACCGTGCTTGCGTTCTTGACAAAATTTCCCCCATCGACACACGAAACATGCACCAAGTGGATGCATTTTAGATGGGTGATGCAAAATTTCGCGTTTGTATTTGATTTTCAATGGTGAGGGTATGCAAAAGGGGAATTTACACAAGGGATGCAAATTCACTCCTATACATTTTTCCCCCACTATAGCAAGCATTAATATCAATGAGCATTCAATAAAGTAGATCAAATAAATAAAGAGTATACCTAAACCATCAAGGAAGTGTACTATGATCTGGAAAATTTGATAGCATAGGGTAGGAAAAGGAATCCACAGGTACTCTCTCCTAAGGAGTTTAA
>VDFB02108268.1:0-16681 GCA_007258455.2 Sequoia sempervirens
TATAATGAAACTTTCGGGAATGAAATATAAATTCTAATTACCAAAGGGATAAATAACTGCTCAACTCTGGAATGCTCAGTGGCCACATAACAAGCATCAACTAATTTATGCAAAAGATTGTACTTAGAACTTCATCAACTTTTATTCATAACTTGAAATCATTTACATTGATTGTTTTGCTCTAGAAAACTAACAAAAAATCTGATTCTTATTATGACTCTAAGTCTTACATAATCTTCTTTATGTCTCTTCCTTCTTGTTCACCCGCACAGGAGGAACACTTATTTAAATCAGGAAAGCAACTAACTAACTAACCCTAACAGAGAAAGACATGGATATAAATGTATCCTAGAACCAAGGAATAGACTTCATAAATGAACTTATCTGCTCAACACAATTTAGAGAGAATTCAACATTCCACTCTTTCCAGATTAATTGACATTTAAATTTCTTCCCAACAATTCAGTCAGAGAGTCTTTGACAGAATAACTTCCTCAAAGTCGTGCAGAAAATGGACTTTACTACAAGGCCGAGATCAGTTTCTTTTGACTTGTTCATGCTTCCTTCAACAACCTGCGAAACACAAGGCAACAAAAGCGAAAGAAAACACACATGGCAACTACACGATATTCATTCATTAATCACATATTAAATCTACTTCATTATTCAAAAACTACATGCATTATACCACTCATTTGGAAAGTCAAATAGGGTAATAAATATAGACATATCAAAATGTTAGGCTACAGGAATATAAGAGTGTATTGCTATAGGACATCACTGGATAAAAGGTTTTTAAAGAGTTAAACAACCATTAACAACAAAATCAAGGGTATTAAAAGTACAACATAATACTCAAATTATGAGCATATTTTGGTCTCATCATTTGCCCCCTACTTAACCTAATGTTGGTCCTCCAGCATTAAACTTTCTGGTTGTCTCCCCAAAATCAGTGGTTGTGGCATGACCCTGAAATGAAGTTTTGAATTTGTAATAAAAACCTCTGAAATTCTGCCACCTTTCATACCTACGAGCTTATGTATCTTCATTAATATTTGTAGCTCGGTAGGGATAGAGTGGCAACATCAGCACAGGGGGTTGAAATGTCAAAGAAAACCATAATTCAAACCTCTTTTGAAGACCCAGCTGCATGTACCTTTCTGATGTTTTGAGGGCTACCATAAATTTTAGGGGTTTATGAGGCTCAGACCTTCTTAACCCAATAGTTAATTTCTCCCATCTCTTCTCAATTCAGGAAGACGACAACTTCCAAAACAAATATGTCTAGCCTTTAAACTCACCATATATCTGTTTTCTGAGATCGGATATTTTCATCTTGACTACCTAATCATTGAAGCCATATGCAACAGTAAGCCAGGTTTTCAACATTGTATAGGGATCTGAACTCTCAGGGCACAATGGAATAGGCTCATCCCTTTCGGCTTCTTCATAGGCTTCCAATTGCCTGCCATAATTAGTTTCATTTGCCGCCCAAGACATGAGTGATCTTAAATGAATATCACCTATATACAGGAAGTGGGTTCCACTTTTTTTCAGAGGGAATTATAAAACCATGCAGATAGAATTCACACAAAGAATTTTTCAACCAGCTAGGGCTACTTGGTATGCATCATAAAATTCTTTAGCTAGTATGAATAATAGGATCTAGGTTCCTTGAAATTCTCATTAATTGGAACCACAAGAATTGTTCCTTAAGGCACAAGGCATAAACCCTGGGTGGTGGTCTACATTCCATGATCTGACTAGTTATCTTCATCATTTCATTCATTTTCTCCTTTAATTCCTGAATTTCCTGTTCCTGTTTTTCAATTTTCCTTTTCAATTGCTTCTTCTCCACTTCCCAAAGGCTTTGTTGCACTTCAGTTCTGGCTAAGTGGCGGAAGCTCAGGTCTGAAATGTGACCGGCCTCCATGTAGCTCTAAAGTGTTCCAAAAATTCAATCAAAAATGTCTTTTTATAAACAATAATTTCTTGGCATATCCTTTTCATTCAATGGCTCTACATGTTTCAAAATAGTTTTCCAACATTTTTCAATAAAATGTTGAAGACAATAAAATAACTTATTTTCTATTTTAAACTATTTTAAACTATTTATGAAAACCAAAGGAAAAGAGAAATGTCATAGCCTTCCACATGTAAATCCATTCTTCCATCACTTTGCAACATAGAGGCAATGATGAAACCTTTCAAAAATCCTCTTTTGACAATTATTTGGAGGTCCTAGAAAATATTACCAATGTGAACATTGTAGACACATGAAAAATTTCATTAAAATCATCCTCTTATTCAATTTTTTCCAATCATGAAGTGGATACAAATATTATATTATTATTATTCTTCATTATGTCACAATATCAATTTCCTTGTTTTTTCCATAATTTTTTATATATTTAATCCATTTAATAATATTATAATTTTAATATTCTGTATTACATCCTTCTTTTAACCTTTTCCACACCTGCTTTATCACATATTTATCTTATTGCACTTCTTCTATTCCACTCATCTCATGCATGTGGGATATACTTTTCCAAGTCAATATTTTATCCCACATTCATTTGGTAATCTAGATTGACCCCGAGGACACCTATTTAAACATAGCCCCCTCTCATCTTTGATCCATCTATGATCTTTTAATTTTCATTATCTTTGCATCCACCTTTTGTACTTGTTGTTTTGTACTATTTTTGATATCTATTTGCTCATAGAATATTTGCATTCATAACTAGTATTTTGATTCTCTCTCATTTTGGCTTCATTTTAACATCTATCACATCCGTCAATCATAACCTCTTGTGCGTGCTTTCGAGAGCACCTATTTCTCAACACAAGATTGTGACTGTAGGAAGACAATGGAGTAAATCCATGTTAGCATGCATGTGCGTTTAGATTAAATATTTGTTTTTGCATGTGTTTGTTTTGTTTCTTGTAGGTAACTTCATTGAGGGTGTTGGAAATCTGAATCTTAATTCAATATTAAGATTACAGACCTGTTTTCCACCATCTACATAATGGTGAACCAAACGTGAATACAAAATATGTAGCAATCACCATGCAATGCCTGATCAAGATTTTATTTAGATTTTATTTAATTTAAACCTAAATTTAATTTAAATTTAGATTGGTTTAGATTTTAAAATAAATTTTAGATTTAGTTTTGTTTAATTTAGATTTAATTTAGTGTAGATTTATCTAATTTAGATTTATATTTCTAATTTAGTTAGATTTAAGTTTCTAATCTAGTTTAGAATTAAATTTTGTATTTATCTAGATTTAAATTTATAATTTAGCTAGATTTAAGTTTCTAATTTAGTCTAGATTTAAATTTTTAATTTACCTAGCTTTAAATTTCTAATTTAGGTATATTTAACTTTCTAATTTAGTTAGATTTAAGCTTCTAATTTAGTTTAGAATTAAATTTTTAATTTAGTTAGATTTAAATTTCTAATTTAGTTATATTTTGTTCCTATAATTAATTATTTAATTACACTTTAGCATAAGTTTACTTAGGCATTATTTTAATTCCTAGGTTTATTATTATTATCTTTATCTTGTTGAGCTGTCTTTTTGCTCAAAATAGGATTAGGGTTGTGCATGTCTTGATTTTTTGCATGATTGCCTTTTGAAGGCTTTTGTATTATTTGTAAGACAATTTCTTTCAATATCATAATGTTGATTTTCACTTGCACAATTTTGCTCTGAGAGTTTACAGAACTTCTCTATTTTTTGTTCTGAATATCTTTGCATGTGATAGGTGATTGCTTGTAGGTGATTCTTGGGGACTGTGAAGTTGGTTTTTCAACTTCTACATGGTATCAGAGCTCCAGACCTATTGCTACATGTTCGTGCTTTGAAGATATTTTCTTATAGCATATTTTTTTGTGTAAGGGATTGAAGCCATTTTTCATTTTTTCTTCAGAAATACAGCTTCCACTTAGTTGTAGGAAAAACAATTTCTGGGTTTTGTAGCAAGGGTCGAAATTTGAACTAGGTATCTTTTAGATTTTTGATATCTTGTACAGATTTGGAGAAATATGATGTTAAAAAATTGGCACGCGTCATTTTTCTCTTGGTTGAAGGTTTAAAAAATTAATTTTTTCATCTTCTGCTTGCTGGATTAAAAAACAATTTATGGGTTTTGTTCTTAGCTTCAAAATATTTTTGGGTTTCTATTTTTGTCCACTCATTGTGAACATATTTTGCAGAAATTAAATTAGAAGTAAACTTTTTTGCTAGAAAACCCATTTCCTACAGGCTAAATTTTTTTTTTTTGAAAAATTTATAACTTTTGGCCATGGCGTCGGATTTTCTCAAATGAGATATCATCGGAAAACTGATTTCAACCTCTACACAGATTGGAGGTTACTTTTTAATCATGGAGGCATATGTGAACATTGGTTTGTGCATGCACTCAATTTTGTTTTCATGCACTAGGTTTACATTTTCTCCATAGTTTATGCATGTTTTGCATTCTCTCCTTTTACAATCATTGAGTATTGTAATAAATGAATTGAGATAAAGTTCCATAAGGGGGGTTTCTTTGCATAATAATCTGATTAGAGTGTGCATGCACTTTGATCTCATCTTGTTTTGATGACAACTCGCATGGATTATATCTGGTTTCTTGTTGTTTCTTTTGGCCTCTTTCTTGCTTAACTAGACACATCTTTGGTTCGCATTGGTTCACACTTTAGATTGGGAGTTTATGGTTATTGATCCGCATTGGTTCAA
The DNA here is from genome assembly GCA_007258455.2 of Sequoia sempervirens. Lineage (NCBI taxonomy): Eukaryota > Viridiplantae > Streptophyta > Pinopsida > Cupressales > Cupressaceae > Sequoia > Sequoia sempervirens. The sequence goes on from VDFB02108268.1 coordinate 4,753, forward strand.
ATCCTTCTCAGTTTGAGGGCCATGTTTTTATGGTTAATGTTCCAAAATTTTGATGGTACTCGTCTTATGGGGCAGTTTTAGTTTGAGTTTGGCATTGGCATCGAGAGACACAACTTCCAGATTTTGTTATCATTATGGGCTCATTTTCATCTACTATTGCTTATAGATTCCAAGGTTGTTCTAGTATGTGAGTTTCCATTGTTCCTTGGCATTGGGTCTGTTGTCGCATTATTATGATTCCATTTTGGTTTCTTGTAGACAGAAGTATCTTTCCTTACTTGTCGTATTTAGAGTTCAAGTGTTGCTTCATCAAAGTTCTTCCAATGATTCTTTGCATCAGTTCATCTCTTTAAAGGGGGGTTTTCCTCTTTCTCTTTGCATTGATCAAGCCTTTGTTGCCAGGACCCATCTCATATCATTTGCATAATAATCTACTTCTCCCTAAGTTGCACTTATGGGGGGGTGTTGGTGTAATTATTTTATTACACCTTGCATAACTTTACTTAGGCATTATTTTAATTCCTAGGTTTATTATTATTATCTTTATCTTGTTGAGTTGTCTTTTTGCTCAAAATAGGATTAGGGTTGTGCATGTCTTGCCTTTTTGCGTGATTACCTTTTTGAAGGCTTTTTTATTATTTGTAAGACAATTTCTTTCAATATCATAATGCTGATTTTCGCTTGCACAATTTTGGTTTGAGAGTTTACAAAACTTCTCTATTTTTTGTTCTAAATATCTTTGCATATGATAGGCGATTGCTTGCAGGTGATTCTTGGGGACTGTGAAGTTCATTTTTCAAATTCTACAGATTTAAGCTTCTAATTTAGTTTAGATTTAAATTCCTAATTTAGTTAGATTTAAATTTCTAGTTTAGTTAGATTTAAATTTCTAATTTAGTTTAGATTTAAGTTTATTAATTCAGTTTAGATTTAAGTTTCTTAATTTAGTTTAGATTTAAGTTTCTTAATTTATTTTAGTTTTAATTTTTTAATTTAGGCTAATTAGATTTTTAGAATAGATTAATTTTGTTTATTAATTAGCTAGATTAAATGCTATTTTTCTTTTTAGTCTAGTTTTAATCTTGAGGCTAATATTTTGTTGATTTGGTTCTTTACAGGCTCACATGTCAGAGACTTGGAAAATCAACAAACATAAACTCTCGTTTGTCAAAGAACGGTTACTAAAACTACTAATTAGTATGTTGCGGGTTTGATTGTTAAAGAATCTAATCTTGAAACATTATGCCTTATTTTTCATATTAGATCACATTTGGATTTGTTGGTTTAAAATTGAACTCAAGTGTTTGTCTCATCATAAGCAAGGTTTAAAATTAACAAGTGTTTTCCATATCTTGTGGTTTTCTTTTTTGTCATTGAATATGTATGCTCTTCTCTCGTGTCAATCTACAATCTTAAAAATCAAAAGCATTCCTTTGACATTTTGTATAACAATCACACATTTGGATTTGGAATTAAAATAAACCTCATGCAAGTGTGACGAAAAGGTGTTGTGTATGCTCTCTCCTTGTGCTTCATACAATCTAGGAGATCAAAAACAACATACTTGTCTTGATTTTGTTACCTTTTGATGGGCATGCCTCAAAAGAGGGAATGACTCCAACCAATTTTTTTTTTGGGCTGGTATATAAATGGATAAGACTAAATTTTCAAGTCCTCATGGTATGTAGGCCTTAGCTATGCAGCGTCACTAGAAAGAGGGTACCTACCATAAAATGTATAAGAGCCCCTATTAGAGTGATTAAAGCCTTAATTGGCTTCTTGGACACTCGCATGGTGCCATGTCTCTGAGTATTCACTAAGAAAATTTATTTTAGTGACCAAAATTCGTTTCACTTGCTTGCATAGGAATGGTCATTTTTAAGCCACCCCAAATTTTCACCATTCATGTGTAGAGGTAGAAATTCCTCTTTTGGGGAATGAGAGTTGGTGTGCTCGAGAAGTGTGTGTTGTGGAGGGGAGCCAACACCACCAAATCTCTAGCGATTTGCCTCATTTGGTTGGTTGGAGAAATCCAAGTGGGGATCTAGCAATTGTTATCTCTTGAGAAGCCTAGGTTGTGAAAAGTGTTTTCAAAGTGTTTATCATTTCACATCAAGATCAAACTCAAACACATTCTATCTACTTTTGTCTTGCATTTATGTTTTAAAAAAATATCAACCAAAAATCACACCTAGTAATTTGCAACATCGCAAAATCACAAACCCAAAATGGAAAAAATTAAAACATCCAAAATGAACCTATCATTCAAATCTCTTTGGGGTATCATCCTTTAGTTCAAATATTTCTAGCCTTACATTCCACATAATCCTTGCATGCTCTCCACCCTTTCATATCCATTTTTGGTCTAATAAACCTTTAGCATTGCACTTAGGTTACTCTTCCTAGGTCTTGAAATCAAACCTTTGGCTACTAGTCACTTGAATCACTTGAGGTTCATCATCCTTGAGTTAGGGAAAATGTCATTATCCTTGAATAGGGAAAACCTCTTGGATTTCATCACCTCCTACATGTCCTCTCTTGATAATTTTTCCTTATGTCTATCCATCATAGCACAAGTAAAGCCTCACATCATAACCAGCTTTGAACCTAGAGTTGCTTCAGGCTCTTGTATTCTTATCATATCAAGATTATCATATCATACTATTCTCATATCTCATCTTAGAGTCATATCCTAATCTTAGGTCTCATATATTATCATTTCTTGGATTGAAGATTAGAACAATCACCCATGAACCCTAGAACAAGAGTAAAAATGTTTCAAGAAGGGAACCCTTGGGGAAAATACTTTGATGGGGAAGATTGCATTAGTATTGTAACTAGTGAAATAAATGACACTGATAATGAATAAATAACCCAATCCCATATAAATGAAGCACTTAATGATCATAGATTCACTAAACTACTTAAAGAGGTAGTCAAAATTAATCCAAAACAATACTTCAAGGCCCTTGTTGATGATGGAATCAAACTACCTCTTGATTTTGACATATCCTTATGATGAATGACCAACCTAAATCTAGTGAATCTAAGCATCCCAAAATAAACAAGGATGATAGAATCAAAGATCACATACACTTTTATTTACAACCTTGTTACAAGAGATCTTCAAAGACGTCAAAGCCTATACCTACAAACAATCCTATTTTGGATGAACTTAGAGCACTAAGACAAAAATTAGATACTCTCAAGAATAGTAAACATCATCCCACAAGTTCTTGATTGAAGATATATGTCCTTATCCTTTCGATCCAAGCATACCAATGCTACCTTTTGCTAGTCACTGGAACATACTGAGGCTTGTTAAATATAAGGGAAAAGGAGATCCTAAAGACCACTTAAGATAGTTTTGTGCTGCTACCTTGGAATTTGCAGTCAATGAGACATACCTTATGAGGTTATTCCCTCATAGTCTAGGAGGAGAATCTATAGAATGGTTTTCATGCTTACCCCCAACCATCAAATCTTTTGGAGAACTGGCTGATAAATTTGTCTCTAATTATAGTTTTATCTATGAACTTAAAGTGACCATGACAAACCTTTTTAACACCAAAAAAAAAACAAGGAGAAACCCTCATTTAACAAAATGATTACCTTATACAATTCTAGATAAAGAATTGGTTATCTCTTTTGTCAAAATTTGAACAAGGAAATTAGAAGGGAACTTCACCTCAAATGATTGGATTCCTTTGATGAAGCCATATAAATGGGATTTTGAATTGAACAAACCCTCATTGATTATGGAACTATTAAACTTAATAATGAAAAAGATAAAAAAAATTAGGTTCAAGTAATAAGACAATTTTTTTGGTAAAGAACAAGAATGTAGTTAATAATGGATTTGTTGATGCGAACAGAACTAAACCATAATCACCTATTTAGAACCTTAAAGGTTCATCTTCAAATAAAGGAAAAGAAAAAAAAAGCTTCCCTAAATGAAATTTTACACCATTGGGACAATCACTTGAATCTATATTAAAAGAACTCCTTGAAAATAATCTTATAATGTTACCTGAGATGAAAGAATATAATCCATAATTCAAACCCCCATGGTGGAATGAGGATCAATTTTATGACTATCACAGACACAAAGGACATAAGACTAAAAGTTGCGATAAACTTGAACATCTAATACAAGACATTATTCATGAGAGTAACACAACAGTTGATGGACATAATCCTAGTAACTCTAATTGCAAGATGTTTAAGAAACTTTTCCCTAAGCATGACAACGATAAAGGAAAGCCCCTTGAACCTGGTGATGGCGTAAACTATACTACTACCAAGTATGACTATATCATAAATAACATAAGTGAGGTTGATAATTATGTAAACACTTTCGTTATAAAAGGAAAAGAAACTGATTGCAATGTTACTACCCATAGAGGAAAAGTTACCCTTAGGGGTCCTAATTCAAAACACATTGCACCAACTTTGTGATACAACCTCATAGAGAATTTAGGTAAAACTCCTACACAAATTTCTATACTTGAGTTGTTAAGCATGAGCATGAAGCTATCCTAGATAAAGTACTCGCTACTACTACAATGCCTACAGACCTACATGTAGATCAATTCCAAGCTATAGTGGAACACATCACCTCTCCTCACACTCTCAATTTTACTAAGAACATTTTTTCATCCATCTGACAACCACATAATGTAACTTTACACATTGAATTCATTATCCATAATGTCAAGATCAAGTGAGTTCTGATAGATGTCTAGAAGGTCTTAATATTTGTACTCATAAATTGATCACAAAATTAGGGTTCTCTAAAAATAAAATTGATCCAAAGAAAAATATTACCATAAAGGCATATGATGAAAAGGAATGCTTGTATAAAGGATCAGTTCCTCTACCAATTAGTATTGGGCTTGTGGTAAAGGATGTGGTTTTCCAAGTTCTTGATCTCCCTCTAACCTATATTATCCTCCTTGGAAGACCTTGGATTCATGCAATACAAGCGGTACCTTCTACATACCATAAATGCATTAAATTCCCACACAATGGTGTTGAAATCACAATACAAGGAGATCTAGACCCTTTTATGTATTGCCATAATCTAAGCCCTAAAATTGAAATCACAATTCCTAACAATTGTGAAGTTCCTCCTCAAGCATATTCTGATCTTGAGTTCTTAAAAGAATCCACTTCATTTTGCACACCATCAAACCCCAAGGTCCAAATCCATGATATGGGATGTGGAGAATATTGTATGGATAATTTACTAGAAAAAGACATTGCTAATGTCATTAAGAAGGGTTAGACTTCCAACAATGATGTCAAGATAGATGTAGAAGGAATGCAAAACATTTTGGGATCCTAATGATACACCTACCTTTTCCATATTTGCTTACACTCAAGCTTTTCATATCTATGATAACCCCTTGTTTGACTAGGACATTTATGATAACCCACTCTTTGATCAAGACCCTATTGAGGATATCAAATCATCATCCTTCCATCCCACCTACCCTGTGCTAGGATTTCTATCTTCTATTGTCACCTCTATTAAGCCATCTTTCCAAGTCATTAAGGATGTGTAAGCTTCCTTTGATGTTAGTAGTACTAAAAAGGATAGTCCCAAAGACTTCATTGTTGACATCACCACTCCCATCATCTACCAAACATTCCTGTCAGTTTGCCTACTTCATCCATCTCACTCATGTCCACTTGCATCATAGACATGGATCAACAAGTCATATCTCAAGAAAAGAATAAAGGAAAATATCCAATGACCGAGTTATCTTTAAAAAAAGAGGTCAAAAATTAAAAGATATAATGCAAAGAAAAGAAGATCAAGAAAAGTCCTCTAGCCAAAATAAAAAGCTATTGGAAAAATCAAAAACAAATGAAGATCAAGACAAGTCCCCTAGCCAAAATAAAAATCTATCATACAAATAAAAAATTAAAGACAAAAGTAAAAAAAAATGATCTCCAAGTATGCCTCTCCATCAAAAATTACTGGAGGCATCTATCAACTAAAAAGGTCAAAAAAAGAGCTTTTTGATCCAAGGTCTCCATCAATGTCACTCTCATTCATACCATATATTCTATTTGACCCCTCCATGTTCACATATCTATCATACCACACCATTGGTGATGTCTTTCAATGTATCTTTGATGATGACCCCTTCACGTACACTAGCTCATCGGTCACCCAAGATCCTTTTCATCTAAAACTTGATGGTCTACATAGTGTGCACATTAGGGATCATACAATAGCCTCTTTCATTTTTCACATCTATCTTCATTCATACTTTTCACTCGCACTCCTCATCCCAATCGAGTCTTTTCATCTAGCATGGTCATCCACACAAGATCAGGGCATTGTCAAGGCAGTCTATAGATCTAACACTTATCATTTCTATACCCAGCTTTAGAGAGAGGATAAAACCTTAAAAATACAAAAAAAAAGGAAAAAGTCCTAAAAAATACAAAAAAATGGAAAAAAATCGTAAGAAAATACAAAAAGTGGAAAAATGTCTTTAAAAAATACAAAAAAGAAGAAAAAAATATAAAAAGTAAAGAGAAATCAATTTTCTCAATGTGAAAACCACTTCAGTGGTGCCTTGAGCAAGTACCATGGTGAAAACCAAAAAATCAACACCATGTGTAGATTATTTGCTCCTCTTTCCTTTGGAGCTCCACTTAATCTTTTCCATCCCATTTCCATTCACCCTCCACTTCATGATATCCTTTTCACACTCACCTTGGTTTGTGTATTGTTCGGCATTCCCCTCACTTGCTCACTTCACCATGCGTACTAGGTTGGTCCTATCCCTCACTAGGGCATTTCCTCAACCTTAGTTGTGGGTTAGGATACTCAACATCTCGTAATAAAAGAAGCTATCCTCTTTGTATAGCTGATCTCTCTTCTAATTCATCTCATTCCGTCGTAAAACTCTAAAAAGTCAAAACAAAACAAATACTCCAAAATCCAGAAAAAACAAATATTCTAAAAATCCAAAAATCAAAATTTTAAAAAAAAAAATCAAAATCAAAATCCAAAAAATCAAATATTCCAAAAATCCAAAAATATTAAATATTCCAAAATCCAAAAATTCAAAATTCCTAAGATCCAAAAACATCAAATATTCATAAAAATATAAAAAGCTAAATATTCTAAAATCCAAAAATTAAAAACTCCAAAAAATAATGACACTTTCAAATTACCACACAACTTTGAACTTCAACAAAATCAAAATGCACCATGACTGACAATCAAGCATACATTGCAACATACGCATCAATCCCCCTTTCAAATCCAAAAAATGCATAAACTATGACAAGAATCAAATCTACATGGAAGCATGATGCTTGTTTGTTTGTCGATCTTTGATTATTTTATGATTTTATCTTTGGTGTCATGTCTTTTAGCTTCTTGGGGATGTCTTGAACTAGAGAGGAGAGGATCAGGCATGATCACTTGTTTTTTGTTTGTGGACTATTTATCATCCACAGGATGACTCGTATTAGGACATGGTTGACCATCAAGGACCTATGAGTCTAGTATGCATGAGAGCATTTCTTATCTAATTGTTTCTTTTGTGCAATAAGTATTTAGGTCATCTAAGGTCCTTATACCTAGATGCTTATACTTCATTGCTAAATCAAAATTCAAACAATAATTAAGTCATCTAGAAGTTCATGTTATCCAGATGCTTATACTAATTTATGACATAATAAGCTTGATGATGAATAACCACTAAAAAAGCACAAGAATTCTCATTGCCTTACATTATCCCTCTCATCAATCATTTCTTTCATTGTCTTTCCCCTTCATTTTCTCTTCATCATTTTGTTCATCTTCCTTGTCATGGATAAATCATTCAATTGCTTTTTCCAATTGATATATGTCTCTTGAATCAAATATCAAATCAATAAACTTGCTTCTTGAAATTTCAAAACGCCCTAATCAATCAATCAATTAATCATTGTATTAAATTGTTTTGCGCTAGCATAAATCTCAATCAAATTAATCAGCTCAATTAGCTCATCAACCTGACTATATTGATCATTTTCATTAATTGTTTAGTTATGCCCATGAACTATGCATTTTCATCAAATGTACATCACCACTTAAACACTTGCACAATATCAATCATCTAATCATTTTCCCATAATCTACCAAGAGATAAATATTCATATAATCCATTTGATCAATCTCTCGAGGGGGCATATCATATTCATCATCATCCTTACCAGGATATCTCTCTAGCATGTATCAGTTGATCAATTATTCTTTGAAACAATGTGACAGGATGCATTGTCTCAAAGAGGGGGAAAATGTAGACACATAATTTTTTATATTAAATTCATCCTCTTATTTGAATTTTTCCAATCATTAAGTGGATACAAATATTATAGTATTATTATTCTTCATTATGTCATAATATTAATTTCCTTATGTTTACCATAATTTTCATATATTAAATCCATTTAATAATATTATAATTTTAATATTCTCCATTACATCCTTCTTTTAACCTTTTCCACACCCGCTTTATCACATATTTATCTTATTACACTTCTTCTATTCCACTCATCTCATGCATGTCGGATATACTTTTCCAAGTCAATCTTTTATCCCACATTCATTCAGTAATTTGGATTCAGCCCAAGGATTCCTATTTAAACATATCCCCCTCTCATTTTTGATCCATTTAGGATCTTTGCATCCACTTTTTTTACTTTTTTTGCACTCTTTTTTATATAGATATTTTTCCATAGAATATTTGCATTCATCACTAGTATTTTGAATCTCTCTCATTTAGGCTTCATTTGAACATCCCTCACATCCATCAATCATAACCTCTTGTGTGTGCTTCTGAGAGCACCTATTTCTCAACACAAGATTGTGATTGTAGGAAGACAATGGAGTAAATCCCAATTAGCATGCATGTGTGCTTAGATTAAATATTCATTTTTGCATGTGTGTATTTTGTTTCTTGCAGGTAACATCATTGAGGATGTTTGAAATCTAAATCTTAATTCAAGGTATGTGCAGGATCATGATGGGCCAAAAAGTGGCAATATGTAAGTGATATGATGGCCCATGTGGCTAATGACTTTTTTTACCCAAAATTGATGAAATGAAAAGGGTTTTTAAAGGATATTCTTAGCTTTCCACCAATATAAATTATTCTTTACTTTGAATTTAATAAATAATTATTATTCATTTTCTATTAGAATTACGACTAAAGTCCTAATCGATAGGCTGATTGAAAAACATCAATAACTTTCAAACGGTATCACATTTTTTGAATCCAAAACATGTGTCACATTTTATGCTTCACATACTATAGGATTAAAAAATAAAATTGAATTTCATGAAGTTTTGACCAAGTTAAGATGGTCAGACATACAAGTTTTTATATTTTTTAAAAGTTGTAATAAAAAAATCATAATTAATTATTCACTTGGAATTTTTTTTTTTTAAATATGCATCACATTATGACATGAGTCCTATACTTATATCTAAAATCTTATAAAAAAATATTATCATTTCATTGTGGTTAGGGTGGTCAGACAGACAGCTATTTCTTATCTTTTCCCTGAAATTTAAGTACTATTGCATTGAAATTTCAAATTTTCACCAAATAGATTTTACTTTTATTAAAATCAACCTAGTAGTTTAGAAACTACATTCAATTTGCTACAGATTCTATTCTTACATATTTTTCAAATAATATAGATAACTTATTCAAATTTTTACATTAAGTTGCCTAACTCTGATTTTTCTAAATTTTTTGCCACTTAAGGGCCTGTTTTTTCCATGATCCTGCACATACCCTTCAATCATATTACAAACCCATTTTCCTCCATCTACAAGTGTGTTTAGATGTGATTGGAAATTTTCACATTGAATGTCTTGTCCCCTTCTAAAGTTACATCTATGGTTTCCTATAGTGGAGAACCAAAACAAACCAAAACTAAAAATTAAACTGTAATGGAGTTGAGTAGTTGCACTACTCTTCCAAGTTGGCATCAACCTACAACAAACTCCTTCACTATCCACATTCTCAAAATCAATCTTTCTTCTATTTATTCTAGCATTGTGTTGGAATACACACCACGTCCCTCTAGAAGCACAACATCTTCCTCCTTTTCCCTCTAATCATGTACTCATGTCCACCAAAGCCTGATCTCCACTGTCAAATATTTTCCACATAGTTCCTATCCTCATGTGTGGGTTCAAACCCACCTCTAACCATCCAACTCCACCAAAAATTCCCTACAACACCTTCTAGAATTTCTACACATAACCATGTAACATCCACAACATGCTCTTGCTCTCTATCCATCTCTCCTACTACTACATCCAAAAATGAAATAACATCACAAGGATGATTTACCTCGTCTTCATTCGTAGATGAAACTTTTTGATCTTCTCCTTTTGCTGCAACATCAAGCTTCAACATCCACTCTTCCTCAATCACCAAAAATGTGCTAACAAATCTTCTTCACCATTTGTTACAACCTCTTCACTGCTCACCTCCTTCTTTCTTCCTTTTCCTCCATGCCTTCCTCATGGAATGCCTCTACTGCAACTTCTTTGATAGGGGCTACCTCTTCCTTTTTCCACCTAGGGCTTCTATCCTCTCTTTTCTTCTTGCTCCTTTTTACCACTTTCCTCTAACCTTTCCCAATATTCTTTTCTACATTCTCTATTTGTGCCTTGTTCTTTCCCACTTTTTCACAAACCATTTGTTCAATCTTCTCAAACATTTCATCCTCCACTTTCTCCCAATACTACTCCCAAAATAGTATTCACACAGGTCTCCTCACGAGCCAACCCATCTTGCTTGTTGCAATCTCACCTCATGTAATCTTCCATCACTCTCAATCTACAAAATAAGTTTCTTCATGGTTTCAAGATCCTCGATACTCAAGACTCATCTACTTGCAACAACCTTCTTGATCTCTCCACAACCACTTCACACACTTTCCTCAAGGTGCGAACTACCACACAGTCAGCAATATGTTCACACTTCCACCCGTAAGTCCTGGTGGATCCTCTCCATCTTAGAATTACCTACCCTAATAACAATGGATGCAAGGTTGAACCTCCTTACTGAAAAACACTCTCACAATTTGAAATTTAATTCATAACACAACAAATACTTGACAATACAAAAATTACATTTTATTCAGCCCAACATAAAACTATTTTATTACAAAACATCAATTTTGGCTCTTAATAGCCTATCTCACTCTTGACACCAACTAGATCTTTCTTTGTTTTAGGACAATTACATTCATTCTCCTTTTTCCCTTAATGTTGGCACTCTCTACTCCATGATAACCACCCAATCCTCTTTGTCTATTACTTAGTCTTTGGTCAAATTATGTTCAAACACACTTATCTATCTTCTTCCATGTGGTCCCATTCTTGTCTAATTTCCTATTCAATTTTATTTTTTTCCTTAGTTACACATAGCCTTCTCTTGCTCCACATTGCACTTTATATTGTAATTTAGTTTCAAATTCCCAGCCTAATTAGCTTGGTCTACATCAAAACAATTATTTTATTTGTATTTTTCAATTCCCACCTCATATAGTGCAACCTCCTTATTTGTGCACTTATTTTAGTTTAGTCTAAAACTTCTACCTTCTCCATAGCTAGAGACTACTCTCTTGTCTTCTTGTGAAAACTCCGCCTTCTTTTAGTGCAATTCTCACCCCATTTCTTGTGCACAATCCCCCACTTAATTTCTTCGTTGCCTCTCATGAATTTTTTTGTCCCTTAAGTCTATTTTCTACTACCATAGTTATTGGTGCAATCCCCTTTCCAAACTTTTCCAAAATCTCTTACTATCCCATTTTTCCTTTCCAATGCCTGACTATTCGAGTAATAGATGTTTGTGAGAGAAATGCTCGGGTATGTGAGGCATTGTCAACCAAG
>VDFB02108269.1:0-15281 GCA_007258455.2 Sequoia sempervirens
GTTAGTCCTTTGTACTAGTTATCATTGTTATATTTAGTTTGGGCTAACATTGGTGATGAAGTTCATGGTTGGATGTCATGCCTATCAAAGAAGTGATGAAATTCATGGTTGGATATCATGCCTTATCAAAGAAGTATTGTTGATATTCATGTAATGCATTATTATTATCAGTAGAGTTGATTTCATAATGATATATTATGATGAGGATTAGAAGCATGACTAATAGTGGAGAGATGTTGTTGAAGGTCTACAATATATCTTATGCTCTCTCCTAACGTTCCTAATGAAGTATGTGTTTCTGGAAGAAAGTTTTGGCCTCTACAAGTTGCTTGTCTCTAGTTTAGGAAGCTACATTGAAGTCTACTCGGGAGAATGCTTCACATTCCTCCGTTGTTGCAGTTCTAGTCTTGTGGTTTGGTATTCAATGTCAGTATTTTGTGGAAATTGTACACCTATCTTTTCAAGTCATTTGTGTTATCGAGGAGAGTTCTGTGAATTGCAGAAGGTTGGCAGTGCTATTGGCTGTTTGAACTGGGCTAGGAAATGCTCCACATTTCTCTACAATAATGTCTTTGCTCTTGTGGCTAAGTGAATATGCTCTCAACATTCATGCAATAATGTATTAGTTCCAATCTCATGTGCTGAAGTGGTCCATAAGATGATATGTTAATGTTGTATCTCATGTCTATGCATTATGTGCTTCCTAGATAAAGTATTTTGTACGTATTTGATCTGCAATGGCTGTTGATGGCATGAAAGTATGAAAGAAATATATGAAGGCGTTGTTGGATGTTCAAGGAACATCCCCACGTGATCCGCACATTGCTAATTGGTTGTTTTTATGTCACATTGCGTCTTGAGTTGGATTTTTGGGTAATTTGTGGATATTTGGCTGACAAGGATTGTTCTTTTGCTTGCGTCATATGCTTGGGGGTTGTGCCAACAATGAAAGATGTGTTGTGATAGAATTGGGTCCTAACTTATCCTGTTTGGGACCACATCAAGTAAATTCAATGAGAATTATGTTTATGGGCCGATTGGTTATGTGCTTCAATGTTTCATCCACATGTTTCCTTAAAGCTGACTTAGGTTGATGTGCACTTGTGTGCAATTTGTTTTGGATCATATTGGAAGAAGTGATTTTTTTTTTTTGGTCCTCTCTATCTTTGGGATAGGACTACATTATGTTTTTGGTGGCCGACTATTTGAATTCATTGTTTATTCTCTTCTTGGCCGACCTATTTGGAAAATTGAAGTGTTGCGGTGGATATAAATGCAAGATAATTTTGGATGCAACAGGATGGGGGAGTGTACAAGTGTGAAGAAGTGTGTGCGAATTGTATTGAATATTCGACAGAGATAGTGCTAAAAATTTGTAAGAGGATAGATCAATTATGCTATAACACCTTGGTCAATAGAGTGTTGTGTTGGAAAATCATTGTAATTCTCTCTAAATCATATTGTATCCTACTCTGAGATAGTGAATCTCATCAGCTCTTTGTATCTTGCTCCTGAAGTCATGTTATCTTCAGTTCAACAAGTTCTTTGTATCTTTCTTTAAGGTAGTGAGCCTTATATTGTGAGTAAACTCTCATTGTGGTTCTTCCCTCATTGGGTTTTCCATGTAAATCTGGTGTTCTCCTTGTGCACACGTGTGTTCTCTATTTCCTTCTCGTTGTCGCTGATCTGATTATTGCTATATCTTTTATTGGTAAAGTTTGCTGAAGTTGATAAAGGTTCAAATTGCTATATTTGGTTCTGCTTAAGGTTATATCTTCATATGCTAAAGGAGTTTGATTTGTGTTGAAACTTTTAAATTTTGGAAGAGGTTAAGTTTTTGTGTAGATTGATTCAACCCCCTCTCAGTCTCTAATAATGTTCAACAATTGGTATCAGATCCAAGTTCCTATGTAGAATCTTAACAACTTGAGGAAAAGATCTAGGATGACACATGATGGTTCATACAAGGGTCCTAGGTTTGATGGGACTAATTACTCCTTTTGGAAAATGAGAATGGAAGGATATCTTAACTCTCTTGGGTTTGGGGTATGGAAATAAGTCAAAAGTGGCTATACTGCTCCAACCACTCCTCTTATAGATCCAACTGAAATCAGATTGTATGAATGCAATGCCAAAGCCAAGAATGATATCTTGTGTGGGTTGGTTGATCAAAAATCTTGAAAGTGATGAATTACAATTCCGCCAAAGATGTTTGGGAAAATATTAGTAGCATCTATGAAGGAGACACTAAAGTGAAGGAAGCTAAGATGTAGATCTTTAAAAGTATATTTGAGACTCTAAAGATGAATGAAGATGAAGACATTTCAATTTATATGCTCTGAGTATAAGAAACTGTCTCTGGCATCTCCACACTTGGTGGAGAAGTGAAAGAAAGTGAAATAGTAAAGAAGGTTTTGAGATCTCTTCCAAAATATTACAGTCATAAAGTGTCTACCATTGAAGAATCTAAAGAGTTGGATTAGTATTCAGTTGGCGAAATGTTTGGTACTCTTACTTCCTTTGAGATGAGAGAGTTTGGTCAAGATGTTTCAAAGAAAGAAGTTGCATTCAAAGTTAACAAATAGATTGAAGATAAAGTTGTTGATCAAATTGATGAACTTGATGAAGTCGAAGCAAACTTCATGAGAAGATTGAAGAAAGGTACAAAAAAATACAAAGGTAAGTTACCATTCAAATGTTTCAATTGTGAAAGAATAGGACATTTTGCTTCTAAATGTCCTTATAAAGAATCAGATGATAGCAATAAAAGAGATAAGGTCAAAAGGGGTCTCTATTCCAAAGAAAGCAGTGGTTCCTCTGAAGATGAGGAGAATGATTCAAATGATGAAAATATCTTTATGGATTTCAATACTATCGACAAAAAGTATAATGTTGAGAAATGTAAGGAGTCCAGCTCCTTGAGTGATGAAGATAGGTTTTCCATTGATCTAGATTTGGAATCTATGGAACTTGAAGGTTGGGACTTCAATTCAGATGATTGGGGAATAGACTTTGAAGCAAAAATATAGTTTTCTTTGGGAGACTTGAATGAAGCAAGGGGAAAAAATAAAAAATATGAAAGCTTGCTTGCAAAGTCAAAAGAGGAGATTGACAAACTAAAAAATCCAAGCAAAAAAGGGAAAGGTATGTGAAATAAAATTGAAAGAGGTAGAAGATGTGATCTCTGACTTGAAAGTAAAGGTTGAAGAAGGAAAGAGAATTGAAGATTGTTTGAATGTCAAGCTTAATGAAAAAATTGTTGAATTTTTAAAGCTTGAGGAGGAAATTATCACTCTAAGGAATGTTCTAAAACAAGAAAAGGAACAAATTGTCAAAGGAGAGAAGTATAGCCCTAATAGCTTCAAATCAAATGAAAAGACTATAACAAGAGAAGAAATACTTTGCATTGAAGATTCAAAGAAGAGTGCCTCTGGATATGCAAATAATACTTAGAATGGAAAGAAAGAAAATGGTTCCAATCCTAACTGGAAGCAAAAAGCAAGTCCTCCATTTGCAAAACAAGATCAACCCTTTCAAGGTTACTATTTTTCTTGCAATATTTTTAGGCATAAGGTTGTTGACTGTAGAGTTAGACAAAGGAGGAATAATAGCATGGGTAGAAGGTCTTTTATACCTCAAAGAAACAATACTATCCTGTTTCATGGATATTTCCATGCTTGCAACAATTATGGACACAAGGCTGATGAGTGCAAATCTAAGAAGATGAGTAGCAACCCTATTCCAGAGCACACCATTGTGTGCTATAGATGTAATAATATGTAACATAAACCAAACTACTGTAGAAGAGGCTTTGCTAGGCCACCAATTCAAAAAAAGGTTGAATCCCATGATCAACAAAAGAAGGGAAATGAAAAATTATGGAAAGAAGACCATGAGAAGAAGGATAATACCACACTTGTGCACTCTACACAATATTCTAAGACAAACTGAGCTATATCATTATCTCAGGGGGGGATTTATCTTGCAAAATATTTTTCCCCTTGAAAAGAAAAAGGTGTTGAAGATCTGTTGTACATAAATGAATCTTCATTTAAGATCTCAATAAAGGTAGATCGTGTGAGAAGGTTGGTACAATTTTTCTAATTGATGTCATTCCAGTTGGGTGTACCACACATAAAGATGAAGTCTCACAAGTATAAGGAATTCTTAGTGCATTCTCTTTGGTGAATTCAAGGTATTTTGGTTCGCTTCTCTTCGCAAGGAAGGGTTTTGTCTTGAGGACTAGAAGATATGTTGCTCAAGATGTGAAGGTGTTCCATCCAAAGTCTCAAGTCTTTACAACTTCTGAAGTAAAAGATGCAAGTGATAGATTTTTTTCCCATGCTTTGGTAGAATGAAGTAAAGATGAAGGCTTGCTGGAATATTCTACATTCCTCAGAAAAGAATTTCTTGTCCATACAGTCTTATGGATATATTCAACTATGCTATGGGTGTCTGCAAGTATAGTTTTATAAGGTAAATGGTTTTGGATGACTATCTTCTTTGCAAAATATATTTTTGGTACTTGTGCTGATTGGTGCATATGTAAGTTCAGTTATGAACATTCTTGCATTTACCAATATGTTTTAAAGATTGATGTTTGGTAGCCAGATTTCAAGCCAATCCTAAGCAATCTCATGAGAAGGTTGTAAAAAGAATCTTCAGATATTTGAAGGGTACTTCAGATTATGGCCTATGGTACAAAAAGGATCAAAATTTCTCTTTGAGTGCCTATACTGATGCTAATTGGGTAGGTTGTGTTGATGACCAAAGGAGTACAAGTGGAAGTGCATTATTTTTGGGAGACAAATTGGTCTCATGGTTTAGTAAAAATCAAGATTCAATGTCTATTTCCATAGCAGAAGAAAAATATATTGTTGCAACATCTTGCTAAACTCAAGTGCTTTGGATGAAGCATAATTTGAAGGATGTGAAGGTGGCGTATGATGAACCTATTCCTATATTGTGTGACAATACAAGTGTTGCCAATATTTCTAAGAATCCGATAATGCAATCAAGGACTAAACACATTTTAATCCCCAGTATCACTTTCTAAGAGAAAAGGTTGTAGAACATGAAGTTAGAATGGAGTATGTGCCTACCAAGGACCAAATTGTAGACATTTTCACTAAGGAACTTTCAAAGGATACTTTTGAGTCTCTCCGGTGGAAGTTAGGGGTTATTGCACCTCCTTGTTCTAACTAGATGCATTAATGGTGCATTTGTCTAGGGGGAGAAATTCATGACATATCTGTTTCCCTGGATTGATGAGTGATACCTCTCAGGGGGAGCTGGTAGAAAGGGGGAGTCCTGAAGAAGTTGCGTAGTTGTTGTGAATGTACAACTAGTTGAAGAAGATGTGTTGCTAGTCAAAGAGGGAATACATGTTTTTGTTTTAATAGAAGATCTTCTTTCCCTTTTTCCCTAAAGTCAGAATAGGTGATGATGCTTTATACAGACATATATGGCCCTTTATACTTGATGTCAAAGGGGGAGAGTGAGTAGTGTGTGTTACCATCAATTCCAAATGGGGAAATTGTTGGAAGTTGTTGTCATTGATGTCAACAGTGATGGGTGTCATTGATGTCAACAGTAAGGTGATTTTTGAAAGTTGTTATATTTGTTGTCAACACTGTTTGTTGTTTTTCTCTCATGTCAAAGATTGCTATATGTGACTATCATTTGTGTCAATATTGGAAGGATGTTAGTACTTGGAACTGGTTATCGCTGTTATATTCAGTTTGGGCTAACATTGGCGATGGTTGGATATTCTTCCTTATCAAAGAAGAAGTGATGAAGTTCATTGTTGGATATCATGCCTTATCAAAGAAATATTATTGATATTTATATAATGCATTAATATTGTTAGCAAAGTTAATTTCATAATGATATACTAATATGAGGATGATAAGCATGAATAATAGTGGAGAGAATTTATGAAGGTCTATAGTATGACTTATGCTCTCTCTTGATGTTCCTAATGAAGTATGTGTTGTTGAAAGAAAGTTCTAGCCTCCACAAGTTTCTTAAGTGTCTTTGGTTCAGGAAGCTACATTGAAGTCTATCCGAGAGAATTCTCTACATTCCTCCACTGTTGCAATTCTAGTATTGCAGTTTGGTATTCAATTCCAGTGTTTTGTGGACATTGCACACCTATCTTTTCAAGTCACCTATGTTACTAAGGAGAGTTTTATGAATTGTAGAAGGTTGGAAGTGTTGCTAGTTGTATGAACTAGTCTAGGAAATGCTCTACATTTATCCACAATAATTTCTTTGCTCTTGTGGCTTGGTGAATGTGCTCTCAACATTCATGCAGTGTCTTAGTTCCAATATCATGTGCTAAAGTGGTCCATAAGTTGAAATTTTAATGTTATATGTCATGTCTACGTATTCTGCGCTTCCTAGATAAAGTATTTTGTACCTATTTGATATACAGTGGTTGCTAATGGAATGATAGTATGGAATAAATGTATGAAGGTGTTGTTGGATATTCACAAAACATCCCCATGTGATCCACATGTTTCTAACTAGCTACTTTTGTGTTGCATTACATCTTGAATTAGCTTTTTGGGTTATCTGTGGATATCTGGCCTATAGGGCTTGTTCTTTTGCTTGCACCATATGCTTGGGGGGATGTTCCAGTAATGGAAGATGTGTTGTGATAGATTTGGGTATTGAATTGTCTTGTTTGGGACCACATCAAGTAAATTCATTGAGAAGTATGTTTATGGTCCAATTGATTATGTGCTTCAATTTTTCATCCAAACGTTTCCTTAATGTCGACTTAGGTTGATGTGTGCACTTGCATGTAATTTTTTTGGATCACATTTGAAGAAGTGATAATATTGTTTTTGGTCCTCCTATCTTTGGGATAGGACCACATTATGCTTTTTGTGGCCTGCTAGTTGATTTCATTGTTTATTCTCTTCCTGTCTAACCTATTTGGAGAATTGAAGTGTTGCGGTGGATATAATGTAAGATCATTTTGGATGCAGTAGGATGGAGAAGTGTAAAAGTGCAAAGAAGTGTGTGTGTGTGAATTGTATTGAATATCCAATAGAGATAGTGCTAAAATTTTGTAAATAGAAATATCAATTGTGTTGGAATGCCTCAGTCAATAAAGTGTTGTGTTGGAAAATCATTGTAATTCTCTCTAAATCATATTGTATCTTGCTCTGATATAGTGAATCTCATCAAGTCCTTGTATCTTTCTCTTGAAGTCATGTTGTCTCTAGTTCAACAAGTCCTCTATATCTTGCTTTAAGGCAATGAGCCTTCTTGAAAGTATTTATGGCAATGAGCCTTATATTATGAGTTAACTCTCACCACGATTTTTCCCTCATTGGATTTTCCATGTAAATATGGTGTTCTTGTGTATGTGTATTTTCTCTATTTCCTTCTCTTTGTTGTTGATTTGATTATTGCTATTATCTTTCATTGGTAAAGTTTTCTAAAGTTGATAAAGGTTCAAATTGTTATATTATGTTATGCTTAAGGTTATATCTTCATCTACTAAAGGAGTTTGAGTTGTGCTGAAAGTTTTAAGTTTCAAAAGAGGTTAAGTTTTTGTGTAGATTGATTCATCCCCCCTCGCATTCTCCGGTAGTGTTCAACACAATCCACATCCATAATTTACAACATTATTACACACAATGGAGTAAGATTGAGACACTTTGTGGAGGTATAATTTGATTGAATCATTTAATTTGTTGATTGAAGTAGTTGTTGAATTGGGTATTTGAATTTCTCTATTCTCAGTTTCAAATTCATCATTTCAATACACTCACATTTTGGAACATCTAGTGGGACCCATATCCATAAATTTAATATTTTTTATTTGATATTTTGTGATTTTTAAAGGTACAGACTCATATCACCACTTTTGTTTTTCAGATTGGTGCTTTTTTTTGGGATATCAATGCTTCTATTAGTTAAATCAATGCTTTGGTTGACTAGATAAACACATCTAATCCTTTATTCAATGGATTTGATCCATACATTGACACATTTGACCTTTATCTAAGGATTTTACATCATTGGTTGAATTGAATTATTATTTCTTGTAGAATACTGTTTTTCTAGGATATGACAATTGTTGTTTTTCAAGATAATCTTTGCAACTTTTTTTGAAATTGACTGATTATTTTTTGTAGGGTTTTTTATCTTCTATTTTTAGATTGTTTTTGATTGTAGGAAGAGGTTGACACATATTTTAATGTTTGTTTTCTTGTACTTAACATCTAGACAAGTCAACATTTTTGACAGACATATTGTCACTTCTAACAGATAGATGGACGCTTCTAACAGACATATTGATGTATTTGATAAACAAATTAGCTATTTTAATAAATAAAACAACGTGTTTGACAAGTAAAATGACATATTTGATAGGTATTATTGTGCTTCTATGTGTTCCTTTATCACATCTGATAGTTATTTTGGTGCTTTTGTTTCTATAAACTAAGTTTTATTTTGGTTAATATTTGGTGATCTTGAAAACTAATTTAAGTGTTGTAACTTGGTGATTGATAGGAGAAAGATAAGAAATATGAGATTATTGAAAAAATTTGGTGCAATATGTTGGCCAATTTTTTTAAAGTTTTAGCATTAAATTAGTTTCACACTTCAATTTCTTAAGGGGCAATGAACATGTTTGTCATGTTTGTGTAAGCTATTAGGTGTGTATGCTCTCTCCTTGAACTATGTGTGATCTTGGAGATCAAAAACACCTTCTAGTTTACTTAGTTGTTTTATATTCATGCCTAAGGTTGAGCTAGCTTGTGTTTGATCTCCCCTTGTGCTTCATGTGAGACTAGAAATCAAAAGCACTGGCTTCAATATTTTCCTTTAGGAGGACCACTTGGGGATCTCATGACCTCAATGATGACCTTGACCATATTTTCTAGAAGGGTATATAAAGGGGGACAAGTGAAAGTTGTACCTCAAGAGTGAGCCATCATCATGTCTAGCTAAACTGCAAGACCCTTGGTCCTAAGACTTGTTTGGTGAAGAGGATAGGAGAGACTCTATTATATCCAAAAAATTGTAGATAGGTCCTTAGTTCATAGCTACCACTAAGAACCTTGCATTTAGCAAGCCGAAGACCTCCAGTCATCGATCTAGTGTGGTAACACTTAGTATCAAGTGTGAAGTTACTCAACATGTACCTATTTGAATAGAGATATACATTATTTGGGTTAAAGGTGTCAAAACCTCCAAATTAAGGGGAAAGGTGAGCCTTTGTGCCACTAGACATTCTTTTGCACATCTTTTTAATAGAACTACACTTTTGAGTTGTCTACTTACACTTCTAATTTATTTTGTGGCACTTTTGATTTGTTGTCATGTGTATCTCTCTAATAGAGCTACACTTATGTCTTTGTATTGTGATTTTGAGTAATATTATTGTACATATGATTAGTGTAGTGATGTTTTTGACAAATCCCCAAGTTTTTAGAACTGCAAAAATCAAACTTTTAGACTTTTGACTAGACAAACCTAGAACAAGAATTGGAACATCCTATCTGAGTCTATCATCTTCATCCATTAGAAAAATTCTAAGTCAAACCCCATCCATAAAACATAACATTCCATCTTTTTGGACTTTAGAGCTATTATCCTAGACTTGGATACCAAATATTTTTCAGCATAATCATTCATCCAATTTTACATTGATAGCACCAAAATAGTTAGAGTTTGGTCTAGATCTTCTATCATTTGTCTCTAGATTACCATTTTTCTTGAACAATTTCCTATTTCAAGTAGAGAGTTGAGCTATCACCTATCATTAGTGGATAAAATAGCTTAGGAGCATTGAATACTCTTGCGTTACTAAACTCCACCCCTTATTCTTTTGCTTGGAATCACAAGTCTAGTTCAAGTAAAATCATCCATATCCTTGCAATTATCATCACTATAAGATCTAGATTAATATTGGTCTATTGAGGTTTTACCCAACATCATCCTTTATAAATAAACACATAAAATATCAATATAAAATCATCAATTCTTTTTCCAAGTCTAAATGATCTCTTTAGGAAGTCCAAAACCTACACATCCATATCAATCATTCACTTTTCATTACACATCATTTATGAAGTTCTTAAAAATTGTATGCCTATCACAAGGTCTAAACATAAGAAACTCGTGGAATCTAATCAATTTGATTCAAACATAACAACAACCATGGGTGATAATCAACATGAGTTTGGTATGCCTTCTCATATATTCACCCCGAATGCTTACCAAACACCACTACCATCCTCTTCAGGGGTTATTCCTACTATAGAGGAAAACACACAAGATGCTTTTGAATTATCACTAATTAAATTGTAAGAGGTGCAACAAGACTCCAATGTAATGAGGCCATTGATAATCTTCTTAAATTAGATCCAAATAAATATTTTCTTGTGCTTTCCCAAAATGGTTCTACCCTTTGATTTTGACACAAGCCTCCTTAAACAACAAGTCCTTACAACCATTGTGTCATCACATACCTTAGGAGAAACAAATTTATCTAATATACCAGCCATGAACATCTCCATACCATAATCAATTAACATCTCTATGTCTCAAGAATCCATCCCGATTGCTTCAAGCCAACCCAACATACCTTCAATTTGCACCAACTTTTTTTTTTAAATTTTTTTTTTCAATCCACTCTATTAAGGAACCATATTCCATCTATTCATATCACTACATCTATCCCCATGATTAACCAAAAAGCTTCATCACACATCCCAAACAACTCTCAATATTCCACATTCAAAATATCTTCAAATACATACACCCCAAATAATTCACAATCTTCCATATCCAACATATCTACAAACACATACATCACAAATCCTTCACAATATTCCATATCCAATATATCTACAAACACACACATCCCAAATCATTCACAATATTTCAAATCCTCCATCTCTATAAACATGTACATCCTAAAAAAATTCTTCAATCCCCATAAACTCACACATACCAAGTCATTCTCAATATTCCATGTTCACCATACCTATAAACACATACAACCCACATAATTATCAATCTTCTTGATTCACTATACCTACACACACATACTTAATTTCCTCTTTCCCGTAGTTTAGGAGGTCAAGAAATTTAATGGTTCTCTCATTTACCTCATGGGATCAAAACCTTTCATGAATTAGAAAAATACTTCATCAATCATTTCTCATATAACATTGAACATGAAATTTTCATGACCAACCTATGTAACACACAACAAAAAAATGGAGAATCATTTGTTTCCTTCCTACAATGATGGAGGAATATGCTAAGTAAATTCCCATGTCCCATACTTGAAAAAAAAACTTGTGAGCATATTTTTCAAAATATAAATCAAGAAATGGCTTTCCACTTATAAGTGAAATGCACTAACACTTTTGATGAAATCATAGAGAATACACTAACCATTGAAAATGATGTCATTGCAAAGGGTCTTGTAAAATATATAGGGAAAACAAAGGACATGCTTTACATTCTAACGATAAACCTCGCTTATGGGCTAAAAACAAAAAATAATAATATTAATGATGATGTATTAGATACAAATCTTATACATGTTAAGTGGTGAAATGGGATCTAGGATAAAAACCTAACCTAAATCACTCATTCCACCATAAACATTAAGGGGCACAAAATTAACCAAGGGATACTATTTGGTTGTTGTCTTCAAGGGAGAGCCAAAAATGTTGGTTAGGGTTTTGGTAACTTTTTGTATGGGGGTGGGATGTGATGATTGATTGGAAGATGTAGTGAAATAGTTGAATTAAGACCAAAGTGACAAATTTTTACAAAATTTAGAAATAACAAAACATAAATATAGAAACAAGAAGAAAATAAGGAGTGTGTATATAGAGAAGAACCTAACATTCAAATCTGGAGCTGATTTGGCAAGATAGTGGTGTTGGGAATCCTAGTCCAAAAGCGGTAAATTCTAGGGTTTTAGAGCTAGTACAGGTGCAATAGTGTCTATAGGTCTTTGATTGTGAAAGCCTAGATCTGAAGTATGACAGTGTGTGAATAATAAATTTTCCCTAATTTGTTGATAACAATTACATGAATGCATGAATTAAGGTTTTGAAGCCTTGAGATCTCAAGTCCACTTCAATAAAATTCATACATGTAACCTGCAAGATAGAAAAGGTGAGACGGGTTGTGCAATATAGGGGATTTCCTTGGTCACACCCATTTTGGTGTTCCACATCCACACCGACTAGGAAGATAACATATAAATATCACATACTCTTGAGCGAGCAAAGGAAAATGAATAAATATGAATGATAAAGAACACAATTCTTACTTACCACTCAAATTTGAAAATCCTTGTTGATTTGAAGTCACTTTTCTCATCACATACAAGGAGAAATAGGAGGATGCTTAGAGATCCTACAAGTATTAGTGCACATATAAACATAAAAATGAAACATATTACAATGCATGAACATAAATTTGTTGATGTTTTGTAGACTTATAATTGACTGTAATTATGTTGCAGATCTTTTTCTCTTGATATCCCATTAATTGCATTTAGGATGCTAAAGAGATATCAATTTTATTATATATCTTCAAATGAAGGGAAATAATTATATTTGTATGAGTTTAAACATAAGCCAACAATTGAATTTGAATTCTTAAACATATTGAGGATGACAACAAAATTTAAAATTTAGGGCTTGATTAGGTGGGATAGGGATTCTAGGTGCCCTAATACATTCCTTTTAAGCTCTATGAAAGTTCATTAAATAAGAATTTAATTCAATTTCTTGAAAATGATAATTAAACAGGTAAATTAGAAGCATAACTAAGTACATACATTTAAGAGGGTGTGAAACCTAGTGTGAAATTGTCAAGGGTGATAATTTATGACACTACAATACAAAACATATAAACACCATCAAACATGAAACCAAACAACCAGAATGTTACTATTCTAAGAGGAAAACCTAGAAAAAATAACTCAAGATGAAAATATACTCCCTTAGGGGATCCAATTGAATTTTCCTTGAAAAAATTGTTCAATAAAATCTTATTAAGCTACTAGAATTCATACAATAGGACAAACCAAAATTTAAACCCTCAAAGTATAATGATAATGACTATTGTGAATACCATATATTCAAAGGCCATAGGACACCTAAATACATGAAATTGAAAAACCTCATTCAATATATTGTAGACCAAGGATGCATCAACATCGAAGACCATCGTAATAGCTCATCTAAAAATAATCTTGGTATTTACAAGGATCCAATCATTGACCATGGGAATAAAAATGAATCCAATAAGTGAAAGAATTACAACAATGTCAACTATTCATATGATTCCATAGTGGGTCATATTGAAGAAACTAATAACCAAATTGTCACTATATCCATTTAAAAAAAGTGTTGTATGTGCGGTCACCACATGTCGTGGTAAAGTAAGTCTTCAATGAGCCTAACCAACACCATGTACTTTATCAAAGTAAAATCTTAGATCATATCAAGAAAATACTAGCTCAAATCTTCATCCTTGAACTCCTCTATAAGTCTCCCACACATAAAGAGATCCTTGAGAATGCACTTCAAGAGTCATCCGTACCCACTAACATAGATACAAAGAAATTTTAGGCCATGATAGTGCACCTTAATTGATCCAATCATATCACTTTTATTGAAAATAACCTTCCATCCACCATATACCAAGATCATATTGCAAACAAGTATCATGATAAAAGCATATGATGATGCTGATGGAGAATTTGAAGGAGTAATCAAGCCGCCTATACAAGTTGGTTGCACCATCACATATACAATATGTCATGTATTGGACTTTGATCTTCCATACCTCATTCTTCTAGGTTTCCCATGGATACATGCCATATAGGTCATACCATCCACCTATCACCAATGCTTAAAATTTCCCTATAATTTGATACAAAGATAACCATTTTTAGAGGTCCTCACCCTTTCCAATATTGAAAAAACATGGAGGGAAAACATCATAAATCTCACCAAGTACCTAATAATTACACTGCCTTATAATTATTTTATGTAGACCCTTATAATCTATCTTCATCATCTACTACACTTATTCGAGTATTCCTCAGGTCAAAGTCCAATTCAATGATAAAGGATGTGGAGAATATGACATGAAATGTGGGACAACTTCCATCTTCACCAAGATCATATGGAAAACCCCAACCAATCCAAACAAAATATATAATTTTCATCAAATATGAACCCACAACATTCTCATGTTGGGGAGAACTAAATAACGAAGTCATTTAAGAGGATATATACACATGGTTATACAAAGAAGATAAAGAACACACTACTATACCAATTGAACAATATACAAAGGGCTTTCATATCATCAAGAACATGGGATATAAAAAATGATGATGAATATTAACTACTTGTAGCTCCATATCTTAAATTATTTTAGGAATAATTGTAACCCTTCACTTAATCTTATTCCAATTCAAGGGTGTTCTACACTATCGTAGACATAAAATTGTCCTCTTACGATACCTTGTCATAACATGCATCATTTAGACACCTTGTAGCATGCTTTGCCCTAGGTACCCATGTCATCATCTATTTAATTAAATAAATTTTATTTATTTAATTAAATTCATATTCATTTCCATCCATTCCTCTAATGTTAATTAAATTTTTATATTATTTAATTAATTAATTCATAATTCATCCATTCCTCTAATGTTAATTAAATAATTTCCTATCAATTATTCTAATATTAATTAAATAATTTATATTATTTAATTAATGAAATCTAAATCTAGCATTAATTAAATAAATAAAATATTTATTTAATTAATAAAATCTCAAAGATCTAAACTTTCTTTCCAAAGAAGTGAACTTCGTGTGCATCTAATTGAATTTATTTAATTAGATAATTCATCAATTATCCTTCTCATCTTTTTTGAGTTTATTTCCTTTAAAAGAGAATAAAAATCTTTCTATCTTTTTGAAATCTTATCTCATCTCGTCATATTTCCTCTTTTGTCAAAAATCAAATCCTTATCGAATCTTGTCAAATCTTATCTTTGTTCAAATAAAAAATCTATAAATCAAACATTTCACAAGCCATTTGGATCAAATCTTCTTCTAGCATCTTCACTCTATCAAAATAATTCTTCCATCTCTATCATTCTCTTCATTGGTCATTTTCGTCATCAAGTCATTATGCTGCAGGAATGAGCACTCAACACTCCTTTATTATCAACCTTCGAAATCTTGCATCCTTGTGCAGGTGGA
>VDFB02108270.1:0-48685 GCA_007258455.2 Sequoia sempervirens
GATGATGTTCCTTCTGAATCATGGCTTTATCACTTTGGCAGGTCTGATCAACTATTGTACTTTGATTTTTGGTTCCATATCTCTGGAGCAACTCAATGATGTATTGAACTAGAGTATCCAGGAAGGAGTATGATTTTTCTTTGTTTGATGTCTGTAAGTTGATCACTACTACTATGCAAATTGTTGCGGGATGTGCTCTACAAAGTATCACTGATGACATTCAGAATTTGAATAGGAAAATGATTAACTCTTATCTGTTTACGCGAGCAATGTTGAGGTCATCTCGGTTCAATTATACCTAGATGCTTATGTTAACTTGCAATATCAAAAATCATGGAAGTAGTACTCAGGTCATCATGGTCTAATTATACCATCGATGTTTGTACTCACTTTCAACATTTTAAAAGCTCAATGATGATAAAAAAGCACGACAAATCGACTGTTGCAATGACAACCTTTGCATATTGGATATGCATGGTTAAGTTAGATTGCATTCATGTTAGTTTTGCATCTGTATTGATTGGATTTCTAAGGCTAAAACAAATTTCACAAGGATGTTATCTCTAGCATTAATGGATTGAGTACATTTGACATTAAACAAAAACACATCATTTGCATACATTAGAAAACACATCAGTTGCATCATCATTTGCATACATTAGAAAACACATCAGTTGCATCATCATTTGCATACATATAGAAAACACATCAATTGCATCATCATTCACATACATTAGAAAACACATTAGTTGCATCATCATTTGCATTCATCCATCCATGCATTACAATACCCACATCAGAAAACACAAAAAGAAGTGCATTGTATCTCACTTGCATAATCAAAATCATTTCGCTAAAAGACATAGCCAGCAAAGTAATATTTCCAAGAAGAAAAACATCTCTATTTTAATAGATGCATAATTGAACTTGATGCATCTATAATTGAACTTGATGCATCATGGAAATCATTTACTCCTTTAATAAAATGGATCTTGGATTCACTTAAGAAGATTGAAAGACATCTAACAGAGTAATATTTCCAAGAAGAAAAGTTGTTGAAGAACATGATCAGTAAAGATATAATGTCATTGTTATGAACATCTAAAACCAGTAGTGAAGATGAATTTGTTATTACTCAAATCCAAGACTGACAAAGGACTAACTGGATCGGCATCATAATTACATGAATGTACATAAACATCACACATCATTTGCATAATTGAATCCATCTCACATAGTATAAAACATCATCCATAAAGCATATAGAATCATCAAGCATACATTATCATACCATCATTGCATAATCATCATGATCATCATCATATAAACATCATAAACACATAGAACTATGCACCATCATGTGATCATTTCATCCATCATTCATCCATTCATTGCATCATCTATTTGCATTAGAAAAGTACAAAAAACATAAAATCCATCACATGGGCATCATTCATAAAGCATCATAGAATCATAATCATCATCATCATCATCATATAGAACATCACATAGCATATATAATAGAAACTAAATGCATCCATCATAATCATCATGCTCATCATCATATAGAACATCACATAGCATAGATAAAAGAAATTAAATGCATCCATCATAATCATCATCATCATCATCATCATCATATAAACATCATAAACACATATAAACACATATAAACACATAGATCAATCATCACCATCACTGCATGTCATATATAACTCAAAATAATGTCAAATGTAAAAGGATATCCAAAGATATAGAGAGATACATCAATATCAAAAATGGTAGTGAATCATCAATGTCTCAAAGTACATTAGTGTATACATGTCCAAAAAAACATCAGAGAATCATAATCGGAGCTATGTCGTGCTCCCCCTAGACGGTGTCGACATCAATGGACTAGTCCCTCCCCCACCAGATAGACCTGCACCAGGATCTCTCAGATCTCCCATAAGTGGTTGTGTAACACCTCTTCCAGTGGTCTGAGACTGCGACCTACTTGATCGGGACTGCCCATAACTCTCCCACCACTCTAGAGGAACTACATCATGATATCTCACTCTGTAAAACTCTGCCTCCTACGTGGTATGCCATATCTCTCTGAAGTAGTCTATTGAACTTGTGGCCTCTGTGGCTCTCTATAGTCTCTCAACAATACCCTCTGCTTGACCCCCATGTTGTCTCAGGCTATCACTCTCTACAGTAAGTGTGGCAACCTGTGCCTACATCTGACCCTGTGCTTGAACCTGGACCTTGACCTGTGTAAGTTGGGCATGTACCTGTTGTACCTATTGTCTCACAACATCCCTCTTAGTTGTCAGTCTAGTAATCTATCCCTGAGCCTAGGCTAGCAAAGCCTATACCTACTCAAGCTGACCCTGCAGTGTTTGTACCTACACCTATAAAGCAACTATGTGTCTATTGTTGTTGTGAGGGTAGTCTAATCTCCACGTGCTGCTGGGATGCTACAACCAATGATTGCCTCTTGTGAGGCACTATGAACTCTCCAACATCAGGAACTAGGCCTCCTCCAACCTCATCTCCTCCACCACCATCACCTTCATCTCCATCGCCATCATCTCTACCTCCTCCATCGATGTCTCCATCCCCATCATCACTTCTCTCCTCCTCCTCATCTCCCCCATCTCTTCTTTTCCTACGTCCATGACCCATTGCCCTCTCCTCCTCCTCTAACAATGGCACTGGCTTGTCTAGGATGGTTATCCATGGGAATGGATGCGAGAAAAGGTACTGGGCATACTCCTCTAATATCGGAGCCTCAATGATCTCTGGATGAATGTCCCAAATAATGGCATATAAACCTTGGAACACCTGCATGACTGCATCATATGAAAATATAGGTCCCCACTCTGTAGCATCTATCCATCATTGGGTATAATGTGCCACTCCCTGGGGCATCCCCTGCACTCTACCATACTGCCTCAGTACCCTCAACAGCAAGAATATCTCAATGATAAATCGGGTCCGCCCAATCAGGTACATGGAGTGACATAAAAATGACATCTCATTGTCATCCTTCGTCCACTGCTCACAATCAAGATACGACTGCCATGTCACTGACTCTAAGTCATCAAGAATCCTCCTCCAATACTCCAGTTTACCCAGCCTAGGCTGAGCAACTGGACCTGCATAAACATGTACATATGGTCTCATCATGGGTCATTGTTTGTCTCCAACTAGACAGGTGACCACTATATGCTCCCAGGCCTAGACCTAAATCAATGTGACCCCAGCTGATAAACTAGCCTCTCAGAGGTAAACCACCTAGTTTAAATCCTTGAATGGAGATAGAGTGACGCCATAGCATCCCGGGCATATCGAATTTCACGAAGCGATCATGCTCCTCAAGAATCCCACCGCCCACATCAGGCCCGAAGATCCCTTTGACTGTGATCGGGACAAGGAAAACTCAATGAGAGTAGCTAGCCGCGAGGATGTGGCAGGTGTGGCACATGGCTCGACATCTCTCCAGATCCATATAGCCACATATCCAGTCATCTTGGAATACCCTACGCAGTGCATCAGTCCCACCCTGCTCCTGAGAATCATACAATACCAACTCCCCAACAACAAGAATCCGTAGAATCTGATATATGTCCTTTGGAGTCACTGTGATCTTGCCAGTGGGCAAATGAAAGGTGTTATGCTCACTGTGCCACCTCTCTGCTAAAGTTGTCAATAAGCCCTTGTTAATCCTAATCTGAGGCATATCTATCAAAGACAACAATCTGCATCATGCGATAATGGCTACCTCAGGCTATGTCAGGTGTGGAATAAACTCCCACATCCTGGGAAAATGCTCTTGAATCTGCAGACTCGTCAAAAGATCCTATCATCACAAAATCACAAATCAACCAATCACTCAATTGACATCAATCAACCTATCAATCAATCAAAATAAATCATCCTATCAATCTAATTAGCTCTGGTGAGACTTTGATCAAATCTCGTGAGCATCAATCTATCATTCAACCTCGCCTATCATGAGGTTTATCAATCAATCCAACCTCGCCTATCATGATGTTTATCAATCAATTCGATCTCGCCTATCATGAGGTCAATCAATCAATCAGCCTATCATTCAACCTTGCCTATCATGAGGTCAATCAATCAATCAAACTATCATTGGTCCTCGCCTATCATGAGGTCAATTATCAGTATCATATAATTGAATCTCACCTATCATGAGATTAATCATCACCTAATCTATCAACATCATCAATTAGTATCAAATCAAAGGCTGACGTGATAAAAAATCATCAAAATCAGGGAGTCTAATAAAAAAATCCATCATTCTGATCTAAAAATCATCAATGTGCTAAAATAGTCCTTCAATGTGCTGAAAAAATCTATGCTCCACAAAAATCCATCAATGCACCATAACAGAGTTTTTATGCGTTGAACCATCCGATGCGCTATCAAAATTCACCAATGTGCCAAAACCCTCTATCAATGCGCTAAAGTTTCCTATGTGCCATATCATTCATCCAATGCGCAAAAATATTCCACTTATGCGCTACTTCTACCAATGCGCTATATCATTCACTAAATACACTAAAGTATCTCATCTACGCGCTAAATCTACCAATGCGCTATTACAGTCATTCAATGCGCTAAATTCCTAACCCTATGTGCTAAACTAATGGATGCGCTATAACAGTTTATGAATGCGCTACATCGGGCTTCAGACACGCTAAAGAAATTTAAACCAAATTTAAAACATGAAAAGAGCAGGAAAATGAATTGCACAAATTACGAGGGAGGCTTTCGGGGTACATACAAGAGGTCCGTACGCTGCCAAGAAGTTGTGCCATCGCACGTGCTCGAATCAATGTGTGTGGTAAGGGATCATCATTCTGATCCAAATTGCTAGATTGCTCAATCACTCTCAAATCTTCAAATTGCAAATGCACAAATGAATTTCTAATCACCCTTTTTAACCTTTTAAAGGTTAATTAAGTCGGATTTTTGGTGGCGGGTAAGTGCACCAAGATGGTTCCCAAAAAGGGGGCTTAAGTGGCCACTTTTTTTTTCTAAAATTAAGAAATGCTCACCTTGGACGTGAAATTGAGGATAGTTACACTCAAAATTTTGAGATGGAACAAAAATAAGGATCGAAGTGTCAAGAGTCTGCTTTCCTAAACTACTAATTTATTTTGAAAATAGTTGAGATTAAAGAAGTTCAAAGAGGATATATAAATTGGTATTTGTTTTATCGGAAAAACATAGCATGCTGTACGACACGAGCATGGTGGGCTTTTGTAAAGTATTTTTACCCAAAAGTACTTGGGTCAGAAGTTAATAATAGCATCTAGTTGGTGCACAATTTTTGATAATTTTAATGAATATTTTGATTTTTATTATGAATTTTCTAAGTGGGCACTTCACAGAAAAAGTAGAATTTTAGTACATGCTCCCCTAAATTTTTGAAAATAATTGTTTTTTCTTTCTTTTTAAAATTGTAGAATGGGTCTAGTTTAAAAATGTAATTTATTTAGGAAATTTGATAGTTAATTTATAACAAAAAACACAAACACTACTTTTGGAAAAACGGACAGCAAAACAAAAGAAATTGGGATGAAAACAACATTTGTAGAAAAAGTGAAAAAAAATTACATGGTTGGATAGCTAAGAAGAACCTAACGTTACCCATGTTTTTGATTTGATCAATATTAGACTAGATGCAATCTTGATGGTGAGCTGCAAACCGATTATGTGAAAGGGTGTAGAATTTGCAAAAGCTCACGTCCTACGCCTTGTTAGAATGCCTCAGCCTTTAGGTTCAAGAAAATATTTCACTTTTTTCTTTATTTTTAATGAAATAACATGTGCATGTTATAAGCAGCGCATTTTTAAAAAAATTCATGAGTGGCGGAAAATTGATTTTAACTTCATGCACCCACCACGGCATTGATTTATTTTATTTTCAGTAGGACTTTAATTCATCAAATCATCACTGCGGTAACACTCGTCATTTTTGGGAGTCGTCGCTTGGGATCATGGGCTGGATCATCGAAAAATCATCAAAATTTTCAAAAAATTCAAAAATTCACCGATTTATCTCCCGAGGGGGCATATATACATCATCACCTGAAAATTAGCATCTAGGGCATCGAAAAAAAAATTTGTCGACATCAGCAGCAAATTTTTCTTTGAAGCAATGTGTAAACACATTACTTCAACGAGGGGCAAAATGTATACACCTAAAATTGGTCAAGACAATTAATTAATTAAATACTAGTTATTTAATTAATAACCCTCTTTAATTCGTCTACTTATAAATAAATGCTAAATTTATTTATATAATTCATGTCTTCTAATTATTGATGCAATCAAGGTAGGAGAATCCAATTAAGGACAATCCAGCCTTGCAGCCTAATTACTAACTCCATGATCTCACAGATATGCAACAGAAATTAACAGTTAATCCACAGAAAGATAAAAGACATTCATGAACACCAGACACAAGATATATCCTGGGAAAACCCTAATAGGGAAAAACCCAGCCTTCAAAGCTCATCCACATTATATTAGATCTCAAAACACATTACATATGCCTCTCGGGCTTTACAGATTCTAGGCCACAACCTAGGGATTACAAATAATTCATATAACAACAATTTTCCATCGACTTCTTTTCCTGCTCCACACTCACTCTGCTCTGAGATTCTTCCGGATCAGAATACTTCGTCACCATGCTTCATACTTCACACAATCAACCACCTTGTCATATATCTCTCTTTTGTCTTCCATAACAAAGCATCTCTCTTATATTTATATCATCCGCGAATCGTCCAACCCTCAACATGTCGGCCCAATTACAACGGCTAGTAAAATAACGTTCCAACTCAGATAGGTTGGCCCCAAACAATAAAAACTTACAATGTGAATCAACCAAGGTCGGCCACAACAAAGCCAAGACCCAAAACAACATCCTTGATCACGAAAACACCTTCGAAATTATTCCTCAAAGATCCATAACACACCACAACGCCCCGTTGGCCAAGAACATGGAAAACATAAACTCTCAAAATAAAAATCACCAATCGTAGGCACACGGATTAATGTGGACCAACAACACAATCTCGAAACATCCACGAGTCTCACGAATCACCATAGAAATATCCGCAACAACTCCATGTACTGGAATCGCATCATCTTCCCTCAGGAACATCAACTGGAATAACTAAACAACTGTCAGCACACAAATCTTCACATATCGATTGATCCTTCATGTGGATCCCTAAAACTTAACATGGTTAAACTAGGTACACGCAACTGCAAACCCTTTAATCCACAACCTCTGACAATGGAACGTTTTTAGAGATTTGTTTTGCTACAAGTAGACTAGTTTTATGATTCAAATCTTTAATGTAATACGTCTCATTGATGTTTGTGTGTTTTATTATTGATTTGCTAACCCCCAACAATTTCACACATACAAAACCCTAAAGAGATGATTGATTGGATCAATGAAATGGAAGAATACTTTGAATATGAAGAAATTGAAGATCCAAAAAGAGTCAGATTTTTCAAAAAAAATTGAAAGGTCATGTTGCTTTATGGTGGAAAGAAGTTCAATTGGATAGAAATAGAAGAGGAAAGGAGAAAATTACCAAATGGGATATAATGTTGACAAAGTTGAAGAATCAATTCATACCAACCGATTATGAGCTAGAATTGTTGAAGAAATTGTAGAACCTAAGACAAAAAGAAAGATTTGTGAGGGAGTATACTGAAGAATTATACAAGATGATCATTAGAACTAGTCATAATGAAGCAAGAAAAGAAAAGGTTTCAAGATACATCAATGGACTAAGAGAAAACGTTCAAGAAGAATTGAGCGTGGTAAAGATGACATTAGTTGAAGAAGCATATCAATTTGCATTAAAAGTGGATGAGAAATTGAACAAGAAGTTTGAACAAAGGTAGAGAAATGCAAGAGGAAGATTCTAGAGTGGATCCCAATCCAGAGAAAGACCATATGTAGATCAGAACAAAGATGTAAAACCCTACCAGAGTGAAGAAAAGGATGCTAATTCATATCATAGAGGCAGAGAGGATAGAAATCCCTACCGCAGTGACAAAGGAGGTCATAATTCATACCGCAATGATGGATACCAGAGAGATGAAGGGAGATCTAAGAGAAGACCATTTAGAGGAACATTTTTTAAGTGTGGAGGTGAAGGACAAAGAGAATTTGAGTCTCATCAAGGAATAATTGGCAAGAAACCTGAGCATACCGGAAGAGCAGCTTATGTAGATGAAGAACATGTTGAATCCCCTAATTCAGTTGGGAAACTTGAGAAAGGAAAATCATTGGTGATGAGGAGAGCTTTGATGCATGAAGAAGTGACTGGGGAACCACCACAAAGGAAGATTCTCTTCAAAACCATATATAAGTCTGGAGGAAAGGTGTGTGAGGGGGAAGGAATCCATCATGAAATATGTGAAAAACAAGATCAAATGCAAGATTGAAATCAGAAACTAATCTAATTCAAAAACACTTAATCTATCATATTCCATCACTCATGAAATGTGCAAATCTAAGCTATTTGAAATGAGATCCTAAGATTAACAAAACTAATTCAAATAACAAAAGAAAAGATTACCATCCCAT
Organism: Sequoia sempervirens; assembly: GCA_007258455.2. Classification (NCBI taxonomy): domain Eukaryota; kingdom Viridiplantae; phylum Streptophyta; class Pinopsida; order Cupressales; family Cupressaceae; genus Sequoia; species Sequoia sempervirens. Next base: position 8,639 of record VDFB02108270.1, read on the forward strand.
GTTGAAGTGTATTTGCATGATGTTGGGTTGTTCATATCACTGCAAAGCCTCCATTGCATGTACACAAAATATTGATGATTGATGCTTTTTCTTGAAGAAATGATGAAGATCTATCAATGGTGATCTTGACATCACTTCATTGCATAAGGTAAGTTGAAATTTTGATTATAATTTGTGAAGAGAAAGGCTTGTTTTATAGGAAAAAGCAATTTTGAACCAACAGTCAAGATCGCGTTGGAGAATATCCAGATCAACGGTCAAAATGAGTTGAAAGGATTTAGACATGAGGAGATTGTGCAAAGTTGATTGCACAATTAGGGTGATTGAAGAATAGATTGGCTAGTTAGGATTTTGATTGCTTAGTTAGCAATTGATTGATCAATTAAGGTTGAGTTAGTAATTAGATGGTTGAGTTAGCAAAATAGATTGTGTAGTTAGCAAAATAGATTGATTAGTTAGCAATCCATGATTTTCTCAATCAAAAAGTGGGTGAGGAATATTAATTTATTTATGTAATTAATTCATTCATTCCAATTTGATTTTTATTTTTATTTTTTCTAATTTGAATAGTTTGAATAGTTTGATTTATTCAAATTTTGGAGGGAAGTGTAATAATTAAATTATTATGATTTAATAATTCAATTAATTTTGAGGAATAAGGTGAATTAGTGATGTAATCAAATAATTAGTGTCGTTTGACTAATCAGGACAAAATAAGATTAGGTTAGGAATTTATTAAATAAATGTAATTTATTTAATTAGTCGAAATGATGAAATGTGAATTAATCAAATAACGTTGTATCATTTGATTAATAGAGGAAATAAGGTTTTGAATGTTGTTTGATGTTGTTTGATGCGTTATGAGATGTTGTGGGATGATTTAGAGATGATCCAAGTTGTTTTAGAGATGTTTTGAGATGTTCCAAGTTCATTCAAAGTCATTCTAAGCCATTCTGGGGTTGCTCTGAGACGTTCTGAGTTGATTCAGAGTTGTTCACAGGTCATTTTAGGATTATTTGAGTTGATTCTGATTGTTCTACGGTACGTTTTGGTGTTGTTCTGAGACGTTCTGAGTTGATTTAGAGTTGTTCAGAGTCATTTTGGGGTCATTATGAGACGTTCTGAGTTGATTCAGAGTTGTTCTGAGTCGTTTCAAGGTCATTTCGAGACATTTTGAATTTGTGATAATTGTTAAGTCAATTTTATATGTCTACAAAAGGTATGTAAAGTTATCATTGATAGTGGTAGTATTGATAATCTAGTTTCAAAGGAGATGGTAACAAAGTTGAATTTAGAGAGATTGAAACATCCAAACCCCTATAGAATCATATGGATTCAAGATGAGCATAAGATATTGGTGAATGAGCAATGTTTGGTGAAACTTCATATTAGATCATATAGAGATGAAGTATTGTGTGATATTATGCCTCTAAATGCCTGTCATTTATTGTTAGGAAGATCGTGGAAATATGATAAAGAAAACAATTCATGATGGAAGAAGGAATACTTATACTGTGACATCAAATGGAAAGAGAATCAAGTTGATACCTTTAGAGGAAGAGGATAAGACTGAAGTTTTTGGCACTACCAAACTATGTTTGGTAGATGGAAGGAAATTTTTAGATGGATTGAGGCATGAGAATATGTGTTTTGCATTGATTCCAAAGAAGGGTGGTAAGCCATAGGTAGAGAATCCTATCGCAAAGAATGGAGAAGAAGAAAAACTGTTGATAGAGTATGAAGATACACAATAGCACAACAGGCAATTAGCATCGACTTTTGCGTTGGATTTTAGTGTATTTTGAGTACATGAATTGAACAATTTGGCTAGCGCTAAACTCAGTGCAAATAAGCATGGTCAGCTCAGCATCAGATTTTGTGTTGACTTTTTCGCCAGATTTTGCGCCGGATTTAGCATCGGTTTAGCTCTGGAAAATCATAGTGCCTCTGTTAGCGCCTAAAATAGCATTGGGAATTAATGTCAGAAATTGCGCTGAAATTGGCGCCCAATTTGGCTTTCGGTTTTTCTTCCACGTCTACTCCCATTTTTGCTTCTAGTTTTGCTTCCAATTTTGCATCCATTTTTGCCTCCAAGTTTGCTTCCAATTTTGCTTCCAAGTTTGCTTCCAATTTTGCTTCCAGTTTTGCTTCCAGTTTTGCTTTCGGTTTTGCTTTCGGTTTTGCTTCTAGTTTTCCTTCCAGTTTTGCTTCTGATTTTGCTTCCAGTTTTGCTTCTGGTTTTGCTTCCAAGTTTGCTTCCAGTTTTGCTTCCGATTTTGCTTCTAGTTTTGCTTCCAAGTTTGCTTCCAATTTTGCTTCCAGGTTTGCTTCCAGTTTTGCTTCCGGTTTTGCTTCCAATTTTGCTTCTGATTTTGCTTCAGTTACAACTGAGTTTTCAAACCCAGGTTTGGCCTAGTTTTAGCCGGTTTCTTCAATTTTATACAAATCTACCTTTAATTTTAGCTGATTTGCTTCGTTTTGTGAGGTTTACTTCGGGTTTCTTCCGGTTTTAGCTAATTTTCTTCACGAATTTCTTAGTTTTCTTCTAGTTTGGATTCCATTTTTGCTTCCTTTTGTGCTTCCATTTATTAATTTAATATGTTTTATTTCAATTTAATTAGTTAAATATATCGTGCCTCTTAAATAATTCATATGATTATAGAGTAAGTAATTTAATTATTTAATTGATATGATTAAATAACAATATAATTATTGTAATGTGATCATCATCTATAATTAAAACAAATGGTCAATATCATTGTAATTTAATTGGTTGACAACATCCAGCCACGGCGATAAAATTAATCATCATCTTAATAAATGTCATCAAATCTTGACCAATTTAATATATACGTTGACAAGTCAATACGATAAGATCGATGTCATATATAACTAAAACAAGTGAGAAATCAAATATCTTGGTACATCAAAACAACTGTCAAATGATACATGTACAAATGATATAAATAAAATTGATGAAAGTTATGTAACTCAAGTTAGTACAAGTCAGATGATACATATAAAATGATATAGTGAAAATGATGCATGTCAATATGATACAACTCAATAATATAATACTGTAGGCCGTGAAAATGATACATATGATAGTAACCTTGAAAAAAGTCATCATAATGATATATGACAGTGATCCATGATGTAGTCTATGTAGTCATGAAGATGACCTTTGTTTACTATCCTGTACATCATCATCATCATCGCATCACCATCGTGATCATCATCTTAGTGGGTGATCATCATCATCATTGTCATCGGCCTCGGTGTCTTCCGTATCTGCATCATAATCATCCTCTGCCATGTGATCTGTACCGACAAAACCAATATTTTTTGGATCTATATAATGTTGAGGATTATCTTGATCTTCTGGAAGACCCGTGTTCTACAAAAAAACAACATTTAAAATGAAAATTTATTATTTATTTCATGCAATAATTTTTTTTTTTGTTATATAGCTAATATTACAACATATGAGATGAAACCATAATCGTAATTACATCATATCAAAATTCGCAACATAATAAAATTTCAAAAGTTATAGCTAATACTGCGGTTGATCAGGAAGAAACTTGACTTTCAAAACAGCCAATTGGGCTGGCTGGCGAACTGTGGTCGGAGAACCCTGACATTTGGTGGAAGGAAGAAAAGATGATTGGAACTCTAGAGGCCCACCATAATGGATTTTAGTATTCAATAATGAGAGCATAAGAGAGAGCTTATATCATGTATCAAAACATTAAGTATGCATTCTTCCATCTAGTGGAGAAGGAGATGATTACTTTGCTTCATTTTCATTTGCATAACCATATCACAACATGGGAACCAAGAAGACCAAGGATGTTTAAATTTTATGTGGAGGTAATGGATGTAGTCCAAACTTTGGAGGAGGAAAGAAGGTCAATGTATGATCCTAATGTAAATTCGGAAGAACCATGAGACGAGAGAAATAAAAATCGTGCAAAGTTTCAAGTTTGTCAATGAGTAGAGAGTTATGGGGCGCTCATCTAAAATAATATTTTGAACTAGAGTTTGATGTACCATTTAGAGAGCTTAGTTTTCATGGAGTTCCTTTCAAAGCCTCTCCCTTTATTGTTCCTATGGTAAAATATTTGGTAGAGTTGGTGGAATTACCTTTCTTAGTAATCACTATTAGAGAGATTGAGATTGATGTGATGAGGGACTTGGGAAAAAGGAATTTGATATGGCTATTGTTTTCAAAGACTTCAAGCGGGATGTACTCCGCATTAATGCCATTCCTCAATCTTCACATGATGGCATCAAGGAATGGTTGAACTCCATGGATATAAAGTATTATGAAAGTAGAATGAACTTGAACTAACAGCCAATTTTGAAGAGTATTACTGATGATCTAGATAAATTTATTAAAGATGGTGGTTGGAATTTTTGAATATGGGAAGCTAGTGATTATGATTCTGATAATTCAGAAGAGTTAGAACAAGGATATATGAGTTCCCTCTAATGTAGAAGAGGAATCAGGATTAGATTTCATATAGCCACCATCAAGAGTGTTACAATCCAACAAGATGGAGGGAATTCTTATATAAGGATAATTTTCAATGTTGTAGGTATCGACTTTAATGCCAACTACAATGTCAACATTGAAATTCCCTAGCAGTATTTATGTTAAGGAAATTTCCTTCAAACCACCAGGTTAGCTTACATCAACCATGGTACAAATGATTAAGTCAGTGATGCATGCTTAATGAAAAGAGTCGAAAGGCAAAGAGAGCTACACTAGTGAATCAGGAGAAACTACAACTTTCAAAAAAAAAATCCAATTAGGATGGCAAACATGTGGATTAGGCCAGTATTTGGTGGAAGAGGACGAAAGATGACTAAAACTCTAGAGGCCCACCATAATGGATTTTGGTATTCAACCATGAGAATAGAAGAGAGAGCTGATATCATGTATCAAAACATTAAGCATGCATTCTTCCAGCCAGCAGAGAAGGAGATGATTACTTTGCTTCATTTTTATTTGCATAACCATATCATGGTGTGGGAACCAAGAAGACCAAGTATGTCCAATTTTAGGTGGAGGTAATGGATGTGGTCCAAACTTTAGGAGGGGAGATCTTGATGTCTTCCAAGAGGCATAAAGTCGGATGAATTAAGTTCACCTACATGTCTACCAAAGTCTACTTCCAATTTTTATGACTGTTTTTCTTGACTATCAGAGTTTACTTACAAATTTTAAATTTCTTTATGGTCATTTTGATGAGGATACATTCAGCCAATGTGTAAGAACCTTTTGTTTGTATCACAAGCATCTGTGCATTGCAAGAATTCTAATTATCTATGGTCTACAGCTATGTCATCTCACTTATTGGATCTTCTATTTCAATGTTTTCTATGGCCTTCTTTATTTGAGGTAGCACCTGACAATCCTACCTCCTTTCCTTAGTTGAGAAGTGGATTTGAATTTGGAAATACTGCACTTTAAAACTAGCTATGGTTTAAGGAGAGCTATTCTAGCTTTGTTGTTGACACCCTCAATCTTCAACAAGGACTTAGATGCATGGACTGAAATGCAAGCTTCAAACTTAGATTTGAATGTGCATAATTTGATTGATTATGGTTTTTACAGGCAGTTGTCTTTACATGACTATTCTAGATTGTCAATACGTGTAATAGTGACTACATCCTTATCAAGTTTGGCTACCCTTATTCAAAATGCCTTGGCCTTTGGACTCAATACAAAGTTGTGCATTTTTATTCCATATTTGTAACATGTAGGACATTTAAGGGGTACAACATATAGAAATTCAGTACTGTCATCCAAGGAAAACTTACAGATGGTGTATCAAGAACAACATAAAATGCTTTTATTAAGGTTATTCTTTCTTCACCCATGCTAATATTTTCCCCAAAACTTGTATTTTTTGTATTTCAGCACTCTAAAATTCAATGTGAACAACATTTGTTATGCATTTTAGTTGTTTATGAAAATGATGCATATATGTTAACTCGATCAATGTTGTTACTTCGGTAGTTTGACTTCTATGACAACCATCCATTAGGACATTGTGTGCAGGAGTATGTTTGTGCTTTTAGTTAGCTTTTTTGGATAGCTCTATTGGGTGTTGAGGACATTCCATTTATCTTTTGAATGTTAAGAAGTCAGAGTTTCAAGAATTTTTCAAGCGAGTAAGAGAGCTATGGGAGCAACCTCATCTAAAATATTTTGAACTAGAGTTTGATATAACATTTAGAGAGCTTTTTTTTCATAGAGTTCCTTTCAAAGCCTCTACTTTTATTGTTCCTATAGTAAACTGTTTGGTAGAGTTGGTGGAATTACCTTTCTTAGTAATCACTATTAGTGAGATTGAGAATTGTTAACCTTGAGAGAGTAGGACTTGGGAAAAAGGAATTTGATATGGCTATTGTTTTCAAAGACTTCAAGTGGGATGTACTCCGCATGCACGCCATTCCTCATTCTTTGCTTGATGGCATCAAGGAATGGTTGAACTCCATGGATATAAAGTATTATGAAAGTAGAATAAACTTAAACTAGCGGCCAATTTTGAAGACTATTACTGATGATCCAGATAAATTTATTGAAGATGGTGGTTGGGAATTTTTGAATATGGAAGCTAGTGATTCTGATTCTGATAATTCAAAAGAGTCAGATCAAGAATACGAACCCTCTGATGTAGAAGAGGAATCATAATCCGAGATGGGAAGGTTGAGAATGTGATCTCTCCTTGTGGAGTCGAGAGGAGGATACAGAGAAGAAGAATGGCCTTTGAAGAGGAGGAAGGTAAAAAACATGGGATGAATTAGAGCCAAATCCAGAAATGCGGATAAGAAAAAGAGCCAGTCGACAATGACGACGTGGTGGCTTCACGAAGTCAGGCACGATATTATACGCTAAGAAGAAATCGGATAGATGAGTTCATCACCATCCTTCTACTATTTATTGTGCATAAATGGTCATCTTGTAATCGTAATAACACAGGCTCTGTTATTTGCTCATCCTGCACATCAGTAAACAACTCAACACCAAATTCGCAAATTGACATGCTTACAACAATAACCAACTAAGATTGTGAAACTCAGCTATTTTACTAATTCACCATCAGTTAAAATAAGTTTCCACTTTTGTTTTGTGTATATTCTTTTCAATTTGCTTTGGATGGGCCATGTTCTCCTCACCTGTCAAACATGGCATGGACTAGTTAACAATTAATATGCAATCATTAATTTTCCAGGAAATTAAATATATATCATTTAACATATTAAATATACTTACAAATGTACAGATCAAGGCCTGTAAACCTTTCTAGCCACTGTGATGTGTGGCATGAAGTTTCTCAAGCCTAGCCTTGGAGGTCTTGTCCTGAAACATATACTAATTCAATTTAACTATGCACAAATAAAATTTAAATATCGTTTAATAAATTTTATATAATCTTATGAGAAAATTCAAATACCTGCGTACTCTCCTCACCGGACTTCCTCTGTGCATCGGACTTCTCATATGCTTTTACAAGATCTTTCCATACTTTCACACTTACATCAATTGGCCTTATTTTCTACCTTAGCTCAGGAGTGATTTTTTTATCTTCTTTGTTTGGTTGCACCGAAATCTCTTGCAGTTTTGAGACATTTGTAGCTTTATCTTCTTTACAAACCAACCTGTGCCAAAATCAATCTCCATTTCATGGATCACTATTTTTTTCAGTTGCATGGGTATCTGTGAGAATGGAAAATGTAGATGGTCTTTGAACCATTGAAGGCATGATTCCTTCAACCTATTCATAAACGTTTTCCCAGCATTCGTCATTCGAACTTCCCTTGAAACCACCTTGTATTCTATCTTCGTATTGTAGCTACCAATGCAAGATTGATAACATGGTGTGGTGGAAGAATCGCCTCCCAGGTAATTTTGGGACAGCATTGGAAGTCTCTGCTCCCTATTCCCACATTCTTGAAGTTTGGTGTCATTGACCCTCTCTTGGATCTTTTGCTCGATCTAGGACTGGTTGGGGAATCAATAGATTCCCTTTGACACAATTGATTTATTTGCAATGTTTGAGGGGCATTAATAGATTATTTTTCTATGTATCTGGCAAGTGTTGTCCAATCCACATTAACCAATTTTTTCATTGCCTCTACCCCAATATGGAAGCCAATTCCTCTTTATCTTTGTTAGTCTCATCCTATATATATATATATAAATTATATTTCTTCTTTTAAATTTAGAAATAAAAAACTAAAAACTACGAATTCCTCTTTATCTTTATGATCATGTCCTATATATATATATATAGAAATTATATTTCTTCTTTTTAAATTTAGAAAATAAAAAGTAAAAGTAAAATTCAAAGAAACAATGGAAACATTTACAAATCTATAAATTGACAATGAATTACCTGATTGTGGCTAGAGTCTGTTGACAATGCTTCCTTCCTTCTATTGCTTGACATTTTGAGGTGACCTAGGGAAAATTATTTTCATCCAGTTTGTGGAGGAAAACGAAGTACATTATTAGAGTTATAGAGATTTGTTTTGTTAGGAAAATATATTCGTTAGGTTTGCTAGTATTGTGTATTATATCATGAAAAAAAATCATAATACAATCTTGCACAAATTGCTATGGCATCAGTGACCTATATATAAATGTTGAGCCATGTGATTTTTGTGTTCTGTTACAATGAGTTGCTTTCAGCTGATGACCAACAATTCCCAATTTTCCAGCGATTCACTAAACTTCCTTGATGCGAGTTAGGGAAGAATCTGAAGCATCTACTTCATCTTTATATAATGTTACAGACCCAAAAACCAGTGGGTGGAGTAAAATTTTTTCTTGGTTTCTCCAGGTTTTACAATTTATAATGATGGGACAATTTAGAGGTTGCCTGGACAGGTTAGGCCACGAACCAATAAACAATCATGAATTCAAATGCAATACAAAGAGCAATAAACAATCACAAATTCAACCAAGAAAAAAAAATTGTAACCTTACCTATGGTGTCGCAAACTAAATTGAATTTCTCATCAGTTGCTTGTAGTGCCCTACTCTCTTCCTTCAAGCGACATTTTTCCCTTTTTTGTCATCTGATTTCTTCCTTCATGCAGGAAATTTTTAAATTTTTTATTTTGATTCAATAGTTAGCGCTTTAGTCGGCGTTAGTTAACGCCAACTTTAGCGTCGATTTTTGGCCATTAATGTAATCTATTTGGGGCGCCTAAGGCGGTGCCAAGTGCACCTAATTGAGCACCTATCATTGCTATATAGTGACTATTTTCATTGTTGTGTATCATAGGATCCAGAGTGTTGGAAATAATTCCAACTCCTACCTTGTTTTTGTGACCACCGTTGTCTCGTGGCTCCTTCATCAGCTCGATGCGGTAGAGAAATTTTTATTGCCGTCCCGCAAGGTGCTTCATCCTTCTTGGCGATAGTGCGGTGAAAGCTTCTGTGGTGGCACGCGATTCTTCCTTCCATTCCTTGCGGTGTTGCAGCGACTCCCGCAAGTCTTCTACCATTGGCATGTAGTAGTGCGGTGACCACTATTGTATCGAGGCTCCTTCATCAGCTCAGTGTGGTAGAGCATTTTTTACCGTGGTCCCGCAAGTTGCTTATTCCTTCTCGGTGGTAGTGCGGTGAAAGCTTCTATGGGAGCATTTTTATTCACAAAGGAGGCCATGGAGAGAGAACGTGGACGACGTAGAAATGTTAAATCGCTGAGAGGAAAGTGGGTGGAAATAGATGAGACAACATAATCTACAGATACAATAGAGGTAAGAAGAGAAAGAAACCTCAACCAAAGGAGGAAGGTGTTTATGAATTCAAAAATGCTACAACATAGAGGAGATATCAATATGTCAAATATATGACTAAAGTGAGGTTTTGTGTTGGATAGCATACTCGTTGAAATGATATAATTGGTGTACTAAACATTATTTACTATGTTGTGTATTATAGGGGTCAGACGAGGCCATGGAAACAAATCGTGTCATATCAAATGAGGACATGTGCATTTTTTCTCACACACGCCCCGCTGAAAGCAGGGATCCTCTTTCGCTTCAGTTTTTGGTTTTCTGGCCCTTTCTTTTGAGGTTTTGTCTTACTTGGGCACGGTGCTTGAATGTTTATTCTGAATTCCTAAGTGTTTTCCCAAGGGTATTCATTGAAGATCTTGAGTTCTGATTGAATTTCGGGCTTTTGCCCCGATTCAGGATTTTCCGCCTTGGTCGGATTTTCTCGGATCCTGCTTGAACTCCGGCTGGATCTTGTTGTTCAGGAATTTTGACTCTCCGCCAATCTCCGCAAGGACCAGATTCTCCCAGATTCCACCCTGATGTTGTTTTCCCGTGTTTCATGTATGTCTTGTCGGGTGCATTAATGGCTTTGTACGCGCTTTGAAGGCTAGATCCTACTTGATTTTTGAGATCTTTTGCACCATTATGTTCACTATTTACCATCATTTGAGCTAAGAAGTGTTTTCCTACAATTGATTGACTTCATTTTGAACCGTTTGGGCTTGATTTTTTTGATTTGGTGGTGATTTCTAGTGCGTCCTCGCTTGTGTTTGTTGTGGACATCCTTGAGCTTCCCGTTTGTTGCTTCTGCTACCAATTTCTGCTTCATAATGGTATGTGCCTGATTGCTCTGCTTTGATTTGATTTATGAATAGCACGATTGGGTTTGCGGTGGCTTGTTGGCTTTGGTTTCCTATGTGTTTCGTGCTAGGGTTATTCAGTGTTACATCCTTGTTGTCTCTCAGGCAAGTTTTGAGTTCACATGTTCATCTGCATTCTAGTGAGTCTTGCCTAAGAGTAGTCCATAAACCCTAGCGGTGGCTTAACTGTTGAAATAGTTGAATTCTGAGCTTTCCTGTGTGCTAATGGTGGGTGAATAAGTTTGGAACCTAGGGCAGGGCCATGTCCAGTTATTTCACCTTAAAACAGGCCCGGGATACCAAGAAATTCATGAGAAGACCCATCCTTAGCTTGCCCTAGTTTAGTCTTGTCGAAATCCGTAGTTGATTCCATGTCTGGGTGAAATCATGTCTTAGCGTCGCAGTTCGGGACTGTCCATCTCTTCTGGATTCCCTTCGCTGTAACCATTCGGGCTCGCTGAGACGTCATATCGATCACCTTGGGGTTTGTCGAAGTGGTCTTCCTTTGTTCATGTCGGGTTTCCATGATATCTTCGTTCTTACACCGACAGGATCTCATATGCCCATCAGTCGGCGAAACCTTGGCTTTCGCCAGGACCTCACCCCACTTTATCGACGTGTTTCTTCACCTTCACTTTCAGCAGGACTACCCCTGGTCGCCAAGAGGTCTCAGCAAGATCTATGAGCTCTACCGATATTCACTTTTTGCCAGGACATCTGTCCTTCGGCGAGACCTCCCGCCAAGCGTGTTTGCTTTCACCGCACTATTTTCTTTCCAAGTCATTGTAACCCTTCGAGTTCGAGGAACCTCATGTTGATCGCCCTGCGTTTCACCGAAGAAGCCTTCTTAGGTTTGTATTTGGTTGCCCAAACATAGTCACGCTTTCGCCGAAGTCTTCCTGTCGGCAAGATAAACCAAGTCGCTGAGATGTCATGGCGACTCCCAAAGACCTTGCTGATCTCCTGTTCTATCACTGTAACTTTCGCCTTTGGTGAGACCTTTCACCGAGCACTATTGCCTTCGCCGAAGTCTGCCTGTCGGGGAGACATCCATCTTTCGCCGAGACCTCTCTACGAGGTTTTGAGCTCCTGCCGATGCCTTCCCTTCGCTGTGACTATCACAATTCGCCAGGAAGTTGTGGCGAAGCCTTCTATTCTTAGTGAGCCTAGACTTTTTCGTTGGGACCTCTGTCAAATTCAAGCCGATCCTTAGTCGGCGGAACATTGCCATTTCGCTGGGATCTCCCACCGAAAGCTTGAAGTTATACCGAGTTGTTTGCTTGGGCCCACAGTCAGTGAGACATGTTGTTGTCATTTGAAACCTTGCCCAAAGAAACTCTAGTGTCTTGATGGGACACCTTACCGATGACCTTTGATTATGACATCCATCTTCCTTCTAAGACTTCTCATGAAATCCTCAACTCGACCAAGCCCTCCTTGGATTCTCACAGGTCAAGGCATGCTACCTGATGTCATGAGATAGGTTCTCCAAGACTCAGATTGTTTCTGGATTATCGAATCATCGGCTTGTTTATTGGAAGTCCGATCCTCACGGATTTCCCCAAATATGATGAATGCAAAGATGACCAGGTAACACTGACATGTTGGTGATTTTCGTTGCTGTTGGTTTATTCATGCTATGTGGATCTCTCCGTGTCTGATGAAGAAATGATGAGTCTGGTGATTAAGTAGGTGTTTCCTGGTTGCTCCGTTGGAATACGAGGCAAACTAGAATTTTGAAATTCCCTCTCTTGGCCCAGTTCCGCGGTGGTATGAGGCAGAGTTGTTGTGAACATTTATAGGGTTTTAACAACACCTTGACTATATGAGATGCATTCTAATGGTGTTTTGATAGATTAACCTTGCTTTCTTGTGGTGTTTACTATGTTTTCATGTTGAGTGTAGGTTGAATCAAGCAAAGCAGCAGCTGGTTCTTCATTGTCTGATGTAGAGAGGATCAAGTTGGACATTAAGAGCAAGGTCGCTGAGAGTAAGATCACTTCTATGGGTGGAAGTCAAGTACCAATGTTGGCCTCTGGATTATATGAAGAATTTAAAAGCAGGGCTTGATTTGAGGATCCGCCAGATTTGGTGACTAAAAAAAGAATGAAAATCAGTGCATCCCATGTGACACACTTCAAGTAGTGCAATGCTATGAGCTGGTCCTTGAGTGCACAAGGCATTATGATCAAGACACACAGAGGATAATTGGTCCTCAAGGGAGAATTATTGCAAATCTTAACCTGGTCTCCATTGCCCAAACCTTTGATATGCCAGAACAGTCTCATGTGGTGGGATTCATATTCAAGCAGCCTCGAGGTTTCACGGCGACGGTTTGTGAGTCACGCGGCTAATCAACTCACACAGCTAGAAAAGCTAAGTACACTACTCAGTTGCCCAAAGCGGCTATTGAGCCAAATTCAAGGAGTATTATGATGCCATCACCTTTCTTAGCAGGGTGGTTGGATTGAAGAGTGTTGGTACATTTGAGAATTGGATGTGCCATGCAATTGTAAGGATGGAAAAAGAGAAAATTGACTACCATTGGGCCAGGGTTATCAACCAAGTGATTCACAAGCAATTGTCCAATGTGTTGCAGACAAAGACCTTCACAATGACCTCCTATTTGGTCTATGCACTGGCTAGGTTTCACCCCTTTAGAGGATTAGATGCAAGGGGCACCTTTGGGCAGGATATTATTTATGAAGTTTTCCCTCAGTTGCATTGGGGAGGTTTAAATTATAGGAGAGCAAATGATGCATTTACCATGCATATCACTAGAATGCTTCAGAGCGAGCGTGTCAATTTCAGATCCTTAGGCTCATCAAATATAGAACTTGGTTGTTCAATTTCCTTCTTCTCTTATTCGGATTGATAGCTTGTAAAGAGCCCATCTACAGACTTCAAAATTTCGCGATCACATTATATTGGAAATGTAAGGTTATGATTTTATTCTAATTATCTCAAGAAGGATAAGCATAAAATGGTTGTGGAGTTCCCCATTAAGTTGGCCTTTAGGGTGTCCTTCCATTGGTTTCTTCCCAAACCTTAGAGGAAATTGAGAGTACTCTTGGCTGTCTCTCCACTTAAAGGTCAGTTGATACGAGGAGGAGCTCAAGAGGCGGTGATACTGCCATAAGGTAAACTTAGAGGACTATTGGGCTAACTGCAGTGATGAATTTGAGGTCAAAAAGAAGAAATTCTCCTGGCTTCTAGTTGAGTCAATTTGATTATATAATGTAAGGGCAGTTCCTGACCAGTTGGAGGATGATGGGAACTTGATCCAGGATCATGCCTACGAGGCTATAAAGGACAAACCAATTGGTGATGTAGATTGGTTGGAAGAGGAGCAAACAGATTTAAAGCAACTGATGGATCCAGTCCTCAAATTCACCAAGATGTGGCTCAAACACACTTTGTGGGAGTTGGAGAATAAAGGTGTGCAATGCACATACAGCCTGATGGGAGATTTGGATCCCCATTCTACTTCTGAAGAATCTACCGAACAAGACCCTAAGGCCAAGGGCAAGTTGGACTCTCCTCTCAAAGTCAAGATTAAGGATGTACAAGAAACAGAGGCCCAAGGGATAGAAAAATAGAGGAAGTCGAAGGCTAAGAAAAGGACTAGGACTAAGAAGCCTAAGCAGAAAGTGACTGAAAAACAGAGTCCTGAGGTTGATGCTCCTATGCTAAAAAGAAGAAGAATTATAAAATTATCAGAGAGGGCTAGCTCCAAGGTTGGGGAAAAATTTGCCCCACTAGTAATAGATGTTGGCTCGGAGGAAGGCCAAAGTGTGTGCAAGGAAGTCTAGGACTCCTTCTCCTAAGGGCCAGTGATGCTGAGGTGACTTACAGCCAATGGTTCACTCCTTGAGGCAACGATAATGTGCCTCCTTTGAGAGAGATTCAAGGCAAGTAGGAAGAAAATATTGAGGATCGTCTAGATACAAGAGTGAGAAGAATTCATGCGAGGAGATCTCCCGCGGTCACGGAGGTGAGATTGAAGGATGGTGCAATCCCTATATGATGATTACACATGCAGACCTCCTATTAGGGCCGGGCGGTTGGATCCTCAAGGGAAAGTGAAGCGAAAATAGTCCATCACTAGGCGAGGAGGAGACATGTTGAAAGCAGTAAGGTGGATGAGACTCCATGATTAACAAAAATTTGGTAGAGACACCTGAGTCCTTAAGATGATGAACATAAAATAGGCTGAGGTGAATTGGAATGCGCTATCCACCAGGTGGCTTGTGGAAATAAAAAGAAAGCAGGTGGTAGTGGAGGATAGTCCACCAAATTGGGATGCACTGCTAGCCAAAATCGTGAAAGACAAGGGTAAGAAGAAAGCTAGGGTGATCTCAAGAGTTGAAAGGGATGAGGCACAGAACAAGGTTGTCCATGTTGCCACCCCTGCTCCAGATAAAAACAGAGATGATGTGGCTGGAAGTGATTATAATATATAGACTTTCAATCTTGGGCCTACATCAGTAGAGCAGGACATTGAGGATTATGAGGTCTCCAGTACAGTTCTTGTGGACAGGTTGAGAAGGGAAGTAAAAACCAAGCAGGAGCTAAAAAGAGAAAATGAAAATCTCAGAAGATGCTTGGAGGAGTTAATGAAGCCACTGCAATCTATCAATCCCTCTTCCTCTTCCACCAATCCTTTGCCTCAGGAGACCATAACTGAGCTTGAAAAGATGAAAGCTTCCACCCTTGTCACTGCGAATTGGTTGAAAGGAGTAAAAATTAAGGGTGATGAAGCTATCAAAGATATTTTATCAGTCGGTAAGGATGCTGTCATGACCACTAAATGGTTGAAATAGGTAATGGCACAGGATAAAGAGGACATGAACCTCCTTCTACAAAAAACCAGAACCCTAATGGAGTGCACCCAGAAAAAGTTGGTGAGCGATGGAATTCTTCCCTCCTCTAGAGTTGTCGAACCGTGGGAATGGTTTGAAATGTTGCAAATCCGGTAGAAAGTGTTGAGGAAAGTTTACAAACAAATAAAACACATTGATGACACCCTAGCTGGCGTCTATGATAGCTCCATTGCTTTTTTTGAAATTATGACAGGACGAAGGAAAATCACGCCCAGGTATCTGAATTTTGAACAGTTGAAAGAATGGTGGCATGATGTCTATGCACCACTTAATGATGGACCTTTCTCCGAGCACCAACTGGATGATGCGGCCACCTACCTTGCAGTTATTGATAAGCATGTGACATACAAGGCAGACCGGGATAGGTTGGTCAAACACTCAAAGGAGGAGATTGCGTGCATTAAGAGGCGACTTAGGGTTCTGCTAGTACCACCTGTGGCCGACTTAGGTGCAGCGTTCTTGAGGCTACACGAGGAGTCATATCGGTGCAAGGACAACAGGGAAAAGAGTTGATGATGGGCGGCGGCGCGATTTGTGCTTCCCCATTATCTTCTCGCGTGTAGACTGGGTTGCATCATGGATCCAGGACCGACCTCGACGGGATGCGCATTTATTGCCAGTTTGACCATTTCGAAGACTCTCTTGGCCTGGTGGTTGCATAGATTTATTGCTGCAAAACCCTTGCTTGGCCGACGGATTTCTCTGGGGTTTATATATTAGGCATTTTGGCCTCTTTGTGGGGGTTAGAAGGGTTAGAAAAGTTAGAAGAAAAAAAATAGACAGAGGATCAGAATTCGTAGCTAGAAAGTAGATTTTAGCCAGTTAGAGGTAGGGTAAATTAGCAGGTAGTTGCTCTCAAGCAAATATTGTAACAGAAAACCAGAGTTGTTGCTACAGTGGACAATCTAAATATAAGTAATGTCATTGTGATTTGGTGCCATACTGGTATTCTCTTGTCTTGCATGGTTCTTGTTTTCCATCTTTAGAATTACTTTGAGGTTAATGTTTAGATTAAATTTGATTTAATAATGTTGGTAGTTTGATACTCAGATGTTGCAGCAGTCCTTAAGTCCATACTTTTCGCAACCAACTGATTGTTAGTTGCTTTGCAAAGTTAGCCTGGACTTGATATTCCTTGTGCTTAGTTCAATCATGAATGTTGTTCATTTCAACTACAATAGGGTTATTTGAATGCATGTTCATGGTTTGAAAATCTTTAAGAGCCTTAGAAGATTACACTGTTTTCTGTAAGGTAGCAGATTTATCTGGGTCAAGCAGAAGTCAGTTTTGAAGGATTGGTCCATTGTGGGTATTGGCTACTTTCATTGTTAATCTTAGGAGTAATATTAGATTTAGAAACATCTCTGAAACCCTCATTCTTTTTCTATTTCTTTGATTATTGGAAAGAAATCTAGGATTGAAGTATTACCAACCTGTTAAATCTGATAAAATCGATTCAATAGCTTGCTTGTAGTAAGGTCCCATTGTGATTACCAGCAATTTCACATTTATTACTGAGTTGTTTATGCATTGTCAAGACCTGACATGAATACCTTGAGGTTATCTCTTGAGGCTTGCTGATAGAGATTTACCTTTTAAGAGAGATAGGATATTGCATCTTGTCTGTTGTTGTAGTTGTTGTACAGAAAACAGTGATCAACAGGACACAACGGATGAAGTGGGACATCAGGTACTCAAATTTTGACTTAACTTAGGAAAAAATGATTTGATGGCATTTTGTGATACATCCATCTTTTTTCATAGTATTATTGAAATTTATAATGTATTATCCAATATTGACATAAATTAATGCATGTTGTTGATTATTTTAGATGGAGATTGGAGCAAATGTAGAGCCTGAGCGTTCAACTAGCAAAAGAAGAAGATATGTACATGGACATGGACCTAAAACTATTAAATCACATAGACAATAGTGGGTGGAAGAGGATATGACAATGGATACTATAGACACAACAAATGATTGCACTGAAGAAGAGGTAGGTCAGGACTATAGTACATGGGATGAATACTTTGAGAAAATTGTTTTTTGTGGATGTTTTGTATGTCGTGGAAAGAAACAATCCAAATGAGCAATTGTACAAAGACATTACACATATGATGGGCTTCTAGTCGGTAATATGCCTCCTACAATCAATTAAAACCAAAGAATAATAAATGAGTGTGGATTGATGTTTTATAAACTATGTTGTCAAAATTGTGTTTTATTTAAATTATTGTATAAAAAAGGTAGTCTATAAAATAATGTTTCATTATTCAATTGATTTACACATGTTCATACAATTTTTAGTTTTATTTTTTAAGCCATATTTGATTATATTTATTTGAAATTGATACATTTATGATTTATCCAATTGTTGCCAAACATTAAATAATGCTTGTGTTTGTTGATAGGTAGAAGATTTTGATGAAACACATACTAATATCCAAGATCCAACTGGGTTATTAAGATTTGGACAGGATGATCCAAACCATCCTTTAAACCATACGAGGGCGAGAAGAGAAATATTGAAGAGAACACTACCACCTGAGAAATTTGAAGAGCTAATGAGAGTCGCATACACTAATGACATGCCACCTAGCCTTAATGATGATGATCATGATAGTGAAAATGCAGTGCATGAAGAAGGATTGAATGAAATGCTTACAGGTTTCTTTGGGGATGGAAACAATGATGACAATAATGATGATATGGTTGATAGTAATGATGATAGCAGGGGTAATTACAACCAACGTAATGTTGATGATGACAACATCAAAGACTCCATCAAGCAAGCAACGAAGACATCCATGTTCAAATCGGGTGCAAGTAGAACCTCAAAACTGGAATGCACATTAATATTATTAGAAATAAAGTCACTATTTGGTTTGTCAGACAAAGGATTCACTACCCTACTGAAGTGAGTTGAAATCTATTTCTTACTTTGCATTGTCAATTAGTGTACATAATTCATAAACATTCATCAACTTCGTTTATGTTTCTTTAAGGGGATTTTAAATCCATATGTTGTATATAGTCTAGTATAGATTGACATATCAGAAACATGTTATCATAAATTAAACATTAAATCCTGCAAATCTTTCAGGCACTAAAACTAAATATTCCACAGAGAATGTGTTTTCCGTAACTTGCCGAGGGAAAGTGTCGTTGTTAGTTGAGTTGGGGATTGAATATAAGCAAATTCAATCATGTAAAAATGATTGCATTTTATACAGAGATGAATATCAAAACAAGGTAGAATTCCATGTATGCAAAGAAGAGATGTCGACACGATTAGCACAAGATTACAAAATTCAAAGACGGTTTCGTCGCCGCAGATATACCTATACTTCAATGAATGTTTTGTTGCAATTCACTAGAACAATTGATGGACTAGCATGCAAAGAACAGGAGTAAATATGGATTCATGCGAATTCCGATCGACTCCAAGGCAATGAAACACATAGAGGAAAAATGGCCAACAAAATTCAAAGATGAACCCCGTAGTATCAGGTTTGGTCTTGCAATTGATGGAGTGAGCCCATTCTCTTTCCTGAGCTCAAATTATAGTGTTTGGCCAGTTGGATTGATAGTATATAATATTCCCCCATAGATGAGTGTTAGAAAGGAGCACCTTATGCTAACTCTCATTGTTCTAGGAAAACATCAAGTTAAAAACATGGATGTTTATCTTGCGCCTTTTATTGATGAGATGCAACTGCTATGGGAAGGCATAAGAATGTATGACATATCACGTCCTCCATCAAATAGGTCCTTCATGTTGTATGGTGTGATATGTTGGACTATTCATGATTTCCCAGGACTTGGTGTTTGTTCTGGTAAGATAAAATATTTACGTATTTACACTCATAATTTATTTCCATCCCAACTTTCATACTTAGTTTTATACTATTTTTTTTATGTTATTAACATTACTTATTGAATTGCAAGGCTTCAAACAAAGGGGATATTTGCATGTCCAAGATGTGCAGAACAATTTCAAGGTGGTATTTCAAGATCCCTGTAAATTTATTTATTTAAATAATGATTTTCTACCACTAGATCATAGGTTAAAATAAGCCTAAGAATCAATTTGATGGAAAAGTTGAACAGAAAATAGAGACCCCTCACATGATTTAATAAGGTCTAGTTGTTGATTAGCCAAATATAGAGATGTTGAATTGACTTGGGAGAGTTTTTTTGATCGGGTGATTCAATTGAAGAACTGAACAAGTTGTAGTTAATATGCGAGAAGGAGAATGAAAAGAGGAAGTCCATGTTTTATGACTCACCCAGAAGGATCTATTAATATCTCACCTATTAGATCCTATGCACATCTTCAAAAATGTCCCAGATTCTATATTTTGACATATATCAGGAAAAGAGGACACCTTGTCTTTGAGGAGAGATATTTCTCTTTCGCGTACCAAATTTGATAGAAAACATTTGTGGCCAAACAAGCAAAATGAAACATATGCAGCAGCTCCATGGATTTTGGAAAAAAAAAAGAGCTAGACCAACTAAAAAATGTCATTCGTTCAATAAGGACACCTAATGGCTATGGGTCATCATTGGCTAAAGATTTTACAGTTGATGGACATATCATAGGATTTAAAACACATGATTTTCATAATTTAATGAAGGTATTATATATCAGCATTTAACATTTACTGGTAACATTAATTAAGCACTAAATTTATTTTGATATTTTGTTGTGTGAGAAAAAATTACAAATACCTTTTCATAAATATGTTTGATAGCATATCATGTCATTGGTAATTAGGGGGGATTCCTATCTTACAGTTGACTTAAGGAATGCCATAAATTGATTTTCAGCATTTACAAGGTATGTGGTTATGTAGGGAATTTTCGTAGCGTAAAGAGGCCGAGAGATTATGTGCATTTTAATTTACATTCAAGGTTCACTTTCGATTTTACACTATTCTTATACCTAGAAGGTGACCTCCAGAATCCATGAATATGAAGTGCCAAAGTGGAAGAAGGAAGTTGCAAAAAATGTATGTGTATTTGAGAAGGAGCTCCCTACAAGTTTCATGGACCTACAAGTCCATTTACTTATACACCTCGTTGATGACATTGAATTGGCGGGTGTTGTATCAACGAAGTGGATGTTTTTCTTTGAGAGGTATGTAAACTCTTAAAATATGTCAAAAAGGCGCATCGAGGATTTGCATGGTTGAAGGGTATGTATTGAATGAATCATTTTTCTTCCTTTGTGAATTCCTTGGTAAGGATTTTGAAGATGGCCCACATGTCTAGATGAAGAACGAGCATCAGATATTATTGATGGAGAAAAACCACAATCTAATGGTGTTGAAGTACAAATTAGTAAGTAAATTCATGATCAGTGTGGTTGTTTTTCTTGCAATCATTAATTTACTCTGTAATTTATTTGTCAAATTAACAGCATGAAATTTGGAGTTTGAAATAAACATGTTGACATGTAATAGGTGTAGATGAAATTTCTATACTCGACAAGTTCATTATGTACCACATGGACTTTATGAACAAATGGATTGATCTGTATGATAAAAAGAGAAAACAAGTGTTAGAAGCAAGGAGACAATTTAAGAGATCGAACCCAAGGAATACTCCACTTCCCACTCATCTGCTTGGGGAATGGGGCAAAGATTGCACACTATAATGGGTTACTGAACAAATTCAAAATCAAATAGAAGATGTAGGTACATATTCAAACATAACAAAAGATGAAATCAACATGTCTAGAGGATGTGAAAGAAAGGTACAGTTGGAATTTTACAAAATTTTGTTTCCTTACAGTTTTGACAGTATTAACTATTTTAATATTCATCATTATATTTGTTTTCACTGAAATAAATGGTCTTTCACAAGCGAGGAAATATCCAGCAATTTGGGCATGTGGTCAACATTATCATGTAGAAAGTGTAGACGTAAAGAGATGATCCTTCGATTGTGGCATCATGGTTGACTTCAAGCAATCCAGTCGATCAAGCTCAAAAGATAAGAATATAATTGAAGGGAATCTACAATATGTTGGGAAAATACAAGATATTATTGAGTTGGATTACCGCTCTTTTAAATGTTATATTTTTAAGTGTAGA
Organism: Sequoia sempervirens; assembly: GCA_007258455.2. Lineage (NCBI taxonomy): Eukaryota > Viridiplantae > Streptophyta > Pinopsida > Cupressales > Cupressaceae > Sequoia > Sequoia sempervirens. The sequence continues at coordinate 30,288 of VDFB02108270.1, forward strand.
TGGTATGAATCATTTGAGAGGACACGAAGACATTATACCCATAGTGGATTGTTTTCTATAGATTCCTCATCATTCCTACCGGAGGATAAGGAGCCATATGTTCACCAATTCATTGTGGCGAGGTATTTCGCCACTTTCGGACAAAGTGGTGAGCGATCGTCTAATCTATTAATTCGCAACATTGCGAATATATATGCATGTATTAGTAATAAAATTGTTATAACATATGTCAAAATATAATAATATGGATTCATGTGCAGTATTTTCTATGAAGATATTTTGGACCCGAAATGGACATTTGTCATACATTATGATCCAAGATTAAGGCATGCATTTGATGATGAATTAGTGGATACTGAGAAAAAAAATGATGGCCAACAAAATGAAAGAGAGGGATTAGAGAACATCGAAGAAATTGACATCCATGATGATGTTGAAGATGGTTATGTTCAGGCACAAGAAGACAACAATCTAGAGTTAGATGATGTTATGGAAGACAACAATATGGATGGTATAAAAAATGATGATCCAAATACATCTAGTAACAATATAGATGGTCTACAGTCAAATTTCAATGATGATGAAGATGATGCAGGTCAAGATGAGAATGATGATAATATTAAATACTTGAAAGAACATATGAACATTGACAATGATACAATGGATGACATTGTAGCAGACAATAATATTAATGACCAAGACTTCTAAATTTTGCGCGAGTGTTGCAATCCATGTTTAAAAGGATAATTCTTATGGCCTAAACTTTGAAATTCTTTAGCAATATTATGTTGTACTTGGACAATTGAAAACCTGTTTTATTCTCCTAGCAAGATTTTTTATTTTCCATTATAATTCTAGACCAAACAACATTTGTGGGGATGGCCTTTTACACCAATATTAATTTGTATGAAGTTCACAAACTTGTTGTCAAGCAGTAAATTCCTTTCATAGACAAGAAATGTAAAGGCTTCATTTAAGAAAAGATAAGTAGTCTCTTTTTGAGGGTAATCCACATGCAAAAAGTAAAAAGCACATAAAAAAACAATTGTACAATAGAAAATCAAATTCAATTAGTTATGTCTTATTTACATATCTGAAAGGCATAGGGTATTCTATACATTTCCTTGATAATATATACAAAAAATGCAAAGAAAATGTTTGAAATTTAACATGCAACTTGACATGTTGCGCTGAAAGGAATCAAGATTAACTAGAACAAGAAATAAAAATAAAATTTTGATGACTGTACTTAAAAGTGAAAATGAGATATGAAAAGTGGATAATGATGGTGTTGAAATTAAAACAGATTACGATGAGAGTATTGTTTTATGTCTGACTAGAATAAAACTTTTAATTTATATACATAGAAAATGAAGATTTGAAACTAGTAAGCTGAAAATGTAAACAATGTAATATTTTTCCTTAAACAATAATTCACACACTCACTTACAAAAAAGGGTGAAGCATTTTTTATTCAAACTCTGTTTTCTTTAATAGACATAACAGTAAAAGAATATTTACAAGTACAATAATATATACTGTTGTTTTGTGAAATGATTGTTTCATGAAATATAAATCTGAGAATATATCTGATGTTTCATGAACTTTTTGAATTTTTTTAGAAGTTGGCCTTTTGTCATTGGAATACTATCAAAAAGCGAAAGGTTTTTAGATTATAAAAGTGTATTCTAAAGGGACTTTGTCTGTACCGAACCAATTAAAAGTAAAACTTTGAAGGACTTTAATTCCACCTGGTAGAAACCAATAAACATCACACGTATATATAAATTTTTCCTTGATAAGCAATAAATAAAAGCATGAAAATGACACAACAATTGAACACTAAAAATAGATTCACGAGTTATAATGTATCTACTTATTTATGTAAAACAAACATACACAACATAGTTACTTTTGATATGAATAAAGTGGATGGGATGAGGTCACTAGGCATCCTATTCTAATAGTTGAAATGATGATGATATAATGATCATCAGACCTTGGTTTCTCTATTTGTATGGGAAGCAACAAGCTTCAGGTCCATTCACAAAATTTACATTGTTTCTTAACTAAATCATAATTAACATAACATAGAAACTTAAAAAGAGTTTATTGTTGGATGCACCACAGTTTGTTAATCATCAACAAGCGCCCGTGACCACCTAAGATTTGTTCAAGGCTCAAGCACCATGTTAATGCGTCCACAACAACCAAACTCTGACTACCTCCTCATACAGCTTGTGCAAGGAACAATTTAACCTTTGACATGTGATCAATGTATTTCTCCTGGGCATAAGTGTTTGCATTTTGTAGAGTGTACGTCATTACATTCTCCAATCTAGCAATCCTCCCGAGCTGCTTATGCGTTTTCTTGAGTACCTCATCCTCATCATTGATTTCATTAAGGATATCTGGCAAATATTTTGATATCTCATTTTTCCAAGTTTCCTGATCCTTCAAATCTATTTCTTCAAAGAAATTTGGCATGGCTATACATAGTGGTTGGCTAAAGTCACTCAATTCTTGTGTCAAGATATTCTGGAAGTTTTCATGTGTATTCATGAGGCTCTGACATTCTTGGAGAAAAGCATTATTATCTCCATCTTTTTCCTTGATATTTGATTCCATTTCCTTCATCCTATCAAGCAGTCTTCCATGCTCCACGAAGGCCTTGTATGTTCCACTGCGAGCATGCCAGACACCATCTGCATGTTGGCACATATCTTTGAATTTCATATAAATTATCCCTGATGCTACTTCAAAAGTAGTAGCCTTTAATTTTCTTTTTAGTTCTTCCTATTCCTTTTGAGCCTTTTCAAATTTATGCTTCCATTGAGTAGTCTCAGACATGGCCTCTAACACTTTTCTTTCCTTTTCAATTAAAGGAGAGTAAAGCCTTGGAGAAGCAGGTAGCCTATCTTTATAGTTGGTTAATTCTTGTTTCAACCTGTCATTTTCCTCTATCAGCCACTGGTTATCTCTTACTAGCTTTTGGATCTAGGATTTGGTGAATTTGGCTACATTCACATTCAAGTCAGTAGTCTCCAAGGGATGTGTCTCCCCTACTCTTTTGCACTAGGAGATGTCCAAAAATCTGATCATGGTCAATGAGAGAAGGCTTCTTGCCTGGGGGTAAAGAGCCCAAATTTGCAAAGTGGTATTATCAAGATTGTACCTTGACCCTGTATAGACCCTGTCACCTACTTCATTAGTTATTTGCAAAGTTTTATTCTTTCTCTTCAAAAATTTTTCAAACACAATGTCCGAACTAATAGCCCACCCAAGAAGGAGCATAACTCCAGCTTCTTGCAATAATGCTCTTCCTCTCTCAGCAGTCATGTTTCTCATTTCCCTATCAACTTCATGTTGCAACTCTTTCAAGGCATAAGCCTCTTTCTCAAGGTCAATGTCCTTTAACCTTTCTCTTATTAGTCTTCCTTTATACTCATATATAAAGGACTTAAATTCAGGGGTCTGCACAAAAGTATCATCTGCAACAAATTCCTCACTTGCACGATTCCTTACATCATTTGATAGCTCATCAAAGGCTTTAAAGGTGATCATACTTCTTTCCAATGGCATCTCATATTGGGGTATAATAGGAGCATTAAACTATGAGACTTCTTCTTCCTCCTTAGTGTTATCTTCTTCCATGGATGGTGAACCAACTGAAAAGCTCACTTCAATAGTAGGATGAGGTGATAAGTGATCTAGTGGTGTGATATTTTCTACTTTCCTCCTAGGACCGATGCCCCTTCCTCTTTCAAATGCCACAAGTGGCACATCTCTTATCAGTTCTTCTTCATGGAGGATTAACTATTCAATTCTTTCTATGGGATCTTGTACATTAGAGAAATCCCCTACGTAGCCTGGGTTATTATTCACCTTCCAAGCCTCAACCATCATAACCCTACTGTAGGCATTCATTCTCATCATGTTTTGTTTTTCTTCACAATTTCTGATGACATCTTCTAAAAGGAAACTATGCTCATACCCTTTCAATTTCTGAAAAAATTTGGCATCACAAATGAAGTGTTCAGGATCAAACTTTTCCCTTTTGTTGCCAACCGGCAAGCCATAATAATCCAATTTACCACTAACCAAGTCATAGCCTGAATCAGAGATAATAGTGAAATCACCAAAGGATAAAGTGGAAGGAATGAAATTCTACCTCCCATAGCTCTTTAAATGCATGAAAGCTGAAAATGACAATTGTCTTATCATCTCTAAATAAGCAACTCTGTCTGGCACAGTCTTACGCAGAAAATAAGGTGCAACTTCAAATCCATAAGCCCTGATAACAGTATAATCCCCAAACATGTACCATTCCCCCCAATTGTGATTTATCCTTGCTTCATGGCCCATATCTTTTGGTCATATAAATCTTAAGATCTCTGGGGAGAGGTTGTAGTCACATTTGTGGCCTAGCATCTTGCATAGTGATTTGACAAAATATTCCTCAAAATATAGGTAGTGGGACCTCCCACACATGCTATCCCACACAGATGTCTACATTTGTACAGGCCTTGAATTTCCATCATTATCTAAGTCTTTTATTCTTAATTCCTCACCCCATATCCCCATCACCTTCCCTTCGTATAATATCATGTGCATGAAAAGAGAATAGTGCTTGAAATTAATGGCTTCACTATCATTCTTGATGATATTGAGGGCATTATTGATGGCCACCCGATAAATACTCTACATAATCATAGGGTCGGGCATTATGGCTATGGATGTATGTGGCTAAAACCATGGGAATGATTTTCATGTTCTCAAGAACATCAATTCCCAATACTTGACCAGCTAAGTAATAAGTGTATTGAAAGTATTCTTCAAACAAAGCCACAGAGAATGGGGGCTTATCTTCACTAGAGAACCTCATAGTTTGGTTACCCGCAACTTTAACCCTATGTAGAGGCAATTTCCACCTCTTGTAACTTGTGTCCATGGTGCGGTATTCATCTAACAAGTCTTTGATTCATAATTTTGTTTTCAAGGAAGTGTCTAGCTGAAAAATCATGGAAATATAATCTGGCTTTATGACCATGAATTGTGACCCATCAGGCAAATGAATTTCTCTCATCTTCGGATTGTAATTATTTTCCAAAAACTTGATTAACTCTACATTCACAAAGATGTTGGGTACTACAAGTTTACCCAAATTCAAATTCCATGGGTTTGACACTGGGCTATGCCAGAATTTCTTCCTATAATGATAAATAAAGAGGTTGTAACCCCTACACGGAGTTCATACATCTCCCATATTTTTCTGTTTATCTTCTAATGTCACACACGATGGGTTAAGCTATGCTATTCTTCTAGATTTTGGCCCCGACCCAGGACACTGATCGATTAAGTCTTGATTCAATTGCCTAGCTTCATTTTTTGTCTTTTTGCTTTCTATTTGCCTGGGGTTTTTTCCATCTCAACCCTACTCATGCAATGCTTTCATCTACTTACTGAGAAAATACTTTGAGCTGAGTCTAGACCACTTACTTGGATAAATGCTACAAATTTCCAGCTACCTACCACCGTCCAACTTGGTTCTCCAAATCCTTCAATTACAATTCACAGTGATTTCAACTTCTTTGAGGTCGTATTTATCAAATTTTAGGACACTTCATCCAACCTTGGTTCATAAATGGTGCCCGCGCCACCGTTATGATCAAGTTCTTCATTAATAGTGGTAGTCTCATCGATATTTTTGTTAGTCACATCAATCGGACTAATCATCATTTCATAACTATCAAAGAGACTTTTAATTAAAATGCCTGTTGTTTCTTCAATATGTCGGTATGGCGGTGTTTTTCCCTTCCCTTTTGTTGTTTACCACACTACCACCTTGCTCAAGGCTTCTTGTTGCAGGGTTGCGGTGTATATCGCTCTACCGCATATGTTGCTCACCTTCCCGGTGGTATAGCGGTGTATGCTTTTGATCATTACTTGAAGAGTGTCGATGAGACAATCTTATTTGTCTTACCGATATCTCAATGTCTCCTTGACATTAGATCTTATGTTCCTCTGATGTTGGTTGTCGGTTTCGATGAGACAAGTTAATGTCTCTTTCTGATATGCCACTATCTCATGGACAATTACTTTGTTATATCCAAGAGTTGTGTTTCACCGAGCACTTGTACATATACCTTGTCGATGTGACATAAGTGATTATCTCCTTGGTATGCCCATATCTTGTTGACATTTCACTGTTTTACATCGTTGATGAGACATATAAATAAGTCTCTTCGACATAGGGGTGTCTCATCTACATTTTTGATCTGTGCTTTGTGCTAATGTCGGGGAGACTTTGGAGGGACTCTCATCGACATGGTGTTGTCTTGGCAATATGCTATGAGCAATCATTGGAGTATTTAAAAGGAGGAATACACTTTGATGTTGTGATCAAGGGTTTTATTTGGAAGCTCACGTGAGGGATTTTATTAAATTTAAGTTATTATGATAGGAATTCTATGCATATGGTGGATGTAAGAGATGAGTGAAAATGGAAGTATGCAAAAATAATTAGGATGGAATTTTGGCTACAACACAATCCATGTTTTAAAAAGGATGATTCTTATGGCCTAAAATTTGAAATGCTTCAGTAATATTATTTGTGTCGATACAAATTACCTATTGCAATATCCTTAAATTGTTCAATCTTTGGTATGAATTGTTGGAAAAAAAAATTAGGATTACTTGGATGCTTGTTCCATCCATTTTGTAACAACATATGTTTGTGAAGACACAAAAGTTAATAGCTCAACCATGTAGAGCTTTTGTGATTTTCAAATGTAGAGTAAGGTACATTTTTATTTCTACTACATTACATTCATGTGCATAAACAAAATCAAAAGATTACATTACCAGATTGCACTTATGTAGATGCATATAATATAGGAAAGATTGCACAATCCTTTAAAGAATGTAATCTTTATTGATAGTGTAAATGTATGTTGTTCCACACAAGCTGTGGAACTGACTATTTGAATGCATATAATAAAAAAACTACATTTATAGATACAAAAGAGAAAAATGCACATAAAGAGAAAGGGGACCTGTCATTGCCTCAATGATGAATATCAATTGCTTTTTTCACAATCATCTTCATTCTTCCCGCTTGTCTAAGCCTCCAAGTTGATGTCTTCCTTGCAGCTCCTAGGTTCCCTACATTTGAGTGAGAAGAGTGTTGTTAGAGCAATGAAGGATCACCAGTCAAAATATGTTCATACATCTATAAACATATAATTTGATCATCATGTGCATTCAAATAACTTGCATACCATATATGTCCAAGAAAACAAGAATGTTATCAAACATATCTATCATATGCTTGGTTTTATCTAACATGTTTTCTCATTGTGCAGGTATAGATAAAATTAGGTTGTTTTGTTTATTTGGTTACAACATGTGGGGTGAACTGTGGCTCCCACAAGGGTTGAGCCCAGCATGCTGCCCTATTGTTTCATTTGAGAAGGATAATCACAAGTAAACCATTCATGAAGCATTAAAGATCAATATTTGTAAGGATAGTGGAGTATGTTGGTAAGGGGTAATCTCCTTATTGATAAAGATTTATCCTTATTAATAAGAACATTCCACTATCAACATAGCCATGATTCTGACAAAACTAATCATCAAGGATTCCAATATAGTTTCTACTAATAGTTTCCATAGTGGCAGCCCCAAGCATCGTAACAGTCACAAGAATTGAACATGAGGGGCAGTCATGTAGATTAAAAGCTTACACAATAGTCATCACTTGCAAAGATAGAGACAACATGTTTCCACATAACAAATTAAATTGAATGCATGAAAGGTACAATGATGAAGTCCATAATAGTGAATGTTTCTTAAGAGGGATTAAAGGACAACATTTTGTATCAAGGAGAACAAGGTAGCCTCAAACTCTGTTGTACCTGAGTATGACAATACTTGAGCTTCTAGTGTTTCTAGATGGAACCTATAGAGGAAAAGTGTAGTCTCCATCTGAAGGAACCATTCGGAGCTCTTCCCGAAATGAGGGTTAAAGATTATAAGAAAAGAAATACCATAATTCTAAAGTAACAATTTGTACTAAGACAAATATCGTAGTATAATTAGAAAGACAAACTTACAATTGGACCTCTCAAATTGACCAAACGGATTTATGATTTTATCTTTTGAATGTAGAACTTTCTCCGCTTGAGTTTAAGAAGGACCTAAAATTGATCTCTTAATTGACCTGGGAGCAAAATTTATGATTTTATTTTTAGAATATAGGAACTTTCTCTATTCGATATTCACGACCTCAAATTAGATCAGAAGCTAGATAAGCAAATTTATGATTTTATCTTTAGAATGTACAAACTTTCTCTATCGGATATTAAAGATCTCAAAGGATCAAAATTTGATAAGCGTATTTATGATTTTATTCTTTAGGAATGTAGGAACTTCCTCCTACGACATTTGGAAACCCGCACAAGTTTTGGTCGAGCTGTTCTGAAGTGTTTCACACCGCTCAAGGTACAATCCAAACTTAGTTAAGTGACAATCGATAGAAGTAATCCAATTTTTCCTAAACCGCCCATACCGGAACATTGCATCAAATCTATTCTTCCCGCATATAAAATGCTAATATTATTAACCTCCTTTCTAAATAAAACCTTAAAATACCATGAAACAATGAGTCGCTTATTAGTAAGTAGGTAGTCTATAGGCATAGTTTGATTTATACATGATGTCAAAGGAATCTTCAAGAAATTGAGTGAGTTGTTTGAGATTATAGCTAATGGTACAATATCCAGTCTTAAAGGTAGTTAGCAAAGCAATAAATGTGCAAGAAAATCATATTGTACACAACAAACAATTTACAATGTTATCTTGCATAATGCCTTAAGTTTGAAGACAAAAAACTCATTGTATCTTGATGAAAGTAGTGACCTTAATGGTCAATCACTGGCAACCATGATTTTAAAACCTGCTATTGTGCTTATGGAGGCAACATTTTAAGGAAGGCGGTGAGTGGTGGTTTGGAATAATGGAAGGTATGAAGGACTTGCTTTATATGCATACTATGCAGTCTAGCTTAAGACAACATTCTTAGAAGATATTGAAGGTGGATTATGAACTCAAGGGTTACCATGAAAATGATCAAAGCAAAGACTGAGATCTATTTAAAGCCACTCACTGGCGAAGATATTAGTGATGTCAAATGAAAAACCCAAGCACTAGAGAGTAATGAACACAATGTGAAAGAGGACAGTGTGCTAGGGTAGATTTAGGAGATCTCCACATTATCTAAACACAGGAAAATACATCATTTTTTTTTTTTTAAATTAAAATAAATTATTCTAAACCCTATATAGAACACATTGATACTTCAAAAGCATCTGATTTATTTTTTTAAATTAAAAGAAGTCATTCTAAACCCTATATAGGATATATTGATACTTCAAAAGCATCTGAAGGAATTTGAGATTATGCAAACATATGTCAATTAAATACCTGGATTACAAATAGTAGCGTGAACATTGTAACCCTTGTTGATTAGAGCAGGAATGAGATAAACAACAATGAATCCTATGCCTCCTATCATACACATCTCCTTACCATTCTCTGTCATTCTTTACTAAAACACTTCTCCATTTTGGCAGGCTACGCCTGAAAATAAGGTTTCAACAAAGGTTTTCTTTTATGTTTATTAAAATTAAAACTCCATTCTGGCAGGCTATTCCTGAAAAATAAGATTTCAACAAAAATTTTAGAGTATGTTTATTAGAGTTTTAGAGTATTTTGGTGGGCTATATTCTTGATTCCTTAAATAATTTATTCAAATGGATTGTGATTGATATGATTTGTTGCATTTAGTGCTATAAATTGTAATGATTCCATGATTACTATACTATCCCCATCTCTTATTATACCCACTATGGTATGGTAGTGTTTTTCCCTTCCCTTTTCTTGTTTACCGCACTACTGCCTTGCTCAAGGCTTCTTGTTGCGGGGTTGCGGTGTATACCGCTCTACCACATATGTTGCTCACCTTCCTAGAAGTCTAGTGCTATAAACTTTTGATAATTACTTGAAGAGTTTCGATGAGACAATCTTATTTGTCTTACTGATATCTCAATGTCTCATCAACATTAATTCGTTATACCCAAGAGTTGTGTTTCACTGAGCACTTGTAGATATACCTTGTCAATGTGACATAAGTGATTCTCTCCTCGATATGCATGTATCTTGTTGACATTTCACTCTTTTACACCATCGATGAGACATATAAATAAGTCTCTTTGACATAGGGGAGTCTAAACTGATGCTAAAACCGAAGCTAAAATTGAAGCTAAAGTCGGAACTAAAAGTGGCGCTAAACTCAAAACTAAACTTAGATCCAAAGGCAGTGCTAATGGCGGCACCACACTCGAAGCTAATATCAGCACAAAGTAGCATCGACTTGTCCTGATTGGTGCAAATAAACGCCAAAAATAGCGCCATCCCGATAAATAGCACCGAAATTTTCAAAAAATTTGCAAAAAAAACATTAAAACAGTGGGTGGAAGCAAAAAACAAAGAAAAAAATGGAGCAAATTATAGGGATTTATTGTAGTGTTTACTATACACTTTCAAGAATATATCATCTTATTTTACTTAGGGATAAAAAAATTACATACATTACCATTTGTACTATCCTTTCCTCAAATCATATCCATTATGATATATTCATCCAATTTTGGTGCAGGAGCACCTTATCCTCAAAAGGAAAAAAATTGAAAATTTGAATTTCCAATGTGAAAGCATGTAAACAAGGTCTTGATAATTGTATTTGAATCCTTAATAGGTCACTAGGTGGTCATGATAATGTAAAAAAAAAAATGTTGCTAAATATTGCAAAGTTGTCAATAATGCAAAAAGAATGCAACAAAAAGCAAATATTAGAAGATCAAGAGTCATGAGGGAATAATAAAAGGTTGTGGTTAGAAGGAGGAGTTTCAAAGTTGGTTATTGAGTTGGAAACAACTATAAAAGCATGGTTGAGGCGAGGAAGAAACACATCATTGTAATCTTGAAGTTTATCATCAATAAAATACCCTATTTTGTTAGTTTGTAGAATTCTTTCTATTATCTATTCACTTATATGGTTTTTACTATTGTATAGGGCTTAAAATCTTATTGTTTTTGTTAGAAAAGAGAGTTAACATTCTTTTGAATCCATTTGAGGAAGATTTTATTGAATAAAGTAATTGTTTGAGTGCAATCTTTGTAGCTCGGTCTGCAATCTTAGAATAGGGGTTTTGAGAGTCTTTTAGGGAAATATTCCTCCATCCCATCAATGTAGGTCTAGTTGGTCAATGGGATGGATAGAATAGAATCCTTTTGTTATGTATATGTTGTGTGTGGATCATTAATTTCTGGGGAAGGTGAGATTTCAATGTGAAAGTTGTCTTGACAGAAAAATATTGTTTTTCCTCACAAAAAGCATGGCTCTAAGTGGTGTTTTGAAGAAAATGAAGCAATTTAGGATTGGTGAAGTTTTAGACTGCATATGTAGGCTTATTTAAACATGTTTGCAATAATGGCAGAGCTCATGGAGATTTAGACTACACATTTCCCTTAAACCCTCACTCATTTGTGCATTATGTAGCATACAACAAGGGTTTTTTATTAGAAGCATATTGAAGGTTTATATGATCAAATGATTGTTGATTCTTGAGTTTTGGGACCTAATAAGAGAATTTTTGTGATTACTTGGGATTGGAGAGGTGTTTTGATGGCAAGTGCTTTGCATTTTAGACCTATTCAGTGCACTTTAACCATGGGACAGTCATGTTAATGAATTTTCTAACATAATGATATATGATGATGAGATGTGTTAATGTGGGCTATAATGTGCTCCTGAATGTACAAATAGTTCAAAAATATTCAAGGTAGATTGACCGATATACCCGATTTAGTAGTTTGATGACCTACTAGACAAATAGTGCAATGAAAGCCTAGAAGGTGAAAATATGATGAAACAGTGTAAAGAATGGTGGTAAATGTTTGAATCCTATCCTATTGATGTTTTTATGAGTGTTTCTATGTTTTTATAGGGCTTTGAAGGCATTTTTGATGGTTTTGATGTATTGAGCAATGAGAACCTTATGTTGAAATTGGTGCTTTGGCTGCAAAGGGTAATGGATTTGTTGATACCGTGTTATGTGAATATGTTTTGTGTTTTTTTTAGTTAAATTGATGAGGATTTCAGTGTTTGTAAGGACTGGTGTTATTTTTGAAAGAAAGAATGTATATTTGGTTGTCTTGTGCCTTGGGAATCAAGTTGTCAAGAATGGTAGTTGGGTGAATAGTGTAAATAAGGATTTATTTAGAGTACTAATGGAGTTATTGATTTGGTACAGTCAATTGATTGTTGGTTAAGTTGTTTTGAAGCCTAATAATGATATGGAACATTGATGAAGTGAATTGGATTGCTGATGGCCTTGTTGGTTCAAGTGAAATAGAAATATTTTGGTGAATGGTTAACTAAATTTTTGATGAAATTACAAAGAGATCTTCTCAGTATGTGTTTGGGTTTGATGTACCCTAATTCAATATATTTTTTTGATAGATGCCCTTGCATCAATTGGTATCAGAGCTAACCAATTTTGATAAGTTGGTTGTTGAGTTTTTGTTGGTTGGTTTCCAGGTGCTTGATCCATCTAAGCTACAGAGAAAGTTTGTTGTTTGTGATTTTGTGGTTGTGTGCAGGTTAAGAAAGAACCTAGTTGATGGTTTCCAAAAGACTAGGGAGAGAAAAGTGGAGACACCTAGGTGAGGCAAGGAAGTTTGTTGAGTTGTGTTGTGATGCAGTAAGAACCAAATGGATACCTAATTGTGAAGTACTTGATGTTGCATCCTAAAGAGTACTCCACTGATGGGAGTAGTGGAGAAGATGAAAAAGGTGATTGGCTAGAGAAGGTCAAGGATAAATTGTGAAAGAAAGAGGAAAAGTTTTTGAAGAGAAGCAGAGTGAAAGGACAGTCTTGAGTCCTTGGGTAGAGGAAGAGCTAGTGGAAAGTTGAGAGTGGTAAAAGGGAAGTCTTGTTTCCTTTTTGAAAGTGAAGAATATTGTGAACCTAATGACATAAAGAGAAGGGAAAGAGGCAAGAGAAGACAAAGATGAAGATAGATGGAAAAGACAAAGTGAAGGAAGTAATGAGGAAAAAATTGAAGAAAAAGATTGGAACCAAGATAGAGAAAGAGAGAGGAAGCAATCCAAGGCAGATTTGAATTTTTTTTGTAGGTACAAGCAAAGTTGAATGAACATGTTTCCAAGGGACTTGGGAAGTTTTTTTTGGTTGGTTGTATGGTTCAGGAGCACCTTATCCTGAAAAGGAAAAAAAATGAAAATTTGAATTTCCAATGTGAACGCATGTAAACAAGGTCTTGATAATTGTATTTGAATCCTTAATAGGTCACTAGGTGGTCAGGATAATGTAAAAAAAACAAAAATGTTGTTAAATATTGCAAAGTTGTCAATAATGCAAAAAGAATGCAACAAAAAGAAAAAATCATAAGATCAAGAGTCATGAGGGAATAAGAAAAGGTTGTGGTTGGTAGGATAAGTTGTAAAGTTGGTTATTGAGTTTGAAACAACTATAAAAGCATGGTTGAGGCGAGGAAGAAACATATCCTTGTAATCTTGATGTTTATCATCAATAAAATACCTTGTTTTGTTAGTTTGCAGAATTCCTTCTGTTATCTATTAACTTATACAGTATGTATTGTTGTTATAACAAAGATCTAACATTCTTTTGAATCCATTTGAGGAAGATTTTATTGAATAAAGTAATCGTTTGAGTGCAATCTTTGTAGTTCGGTCAACAATCTCAGAATAGGGGTTTTGAGTCTTTTAGGAAAATATTCTTTCATCCCATCAATGTAGGTCTAGTTGGTTGATGGGATAGATAGAATAGAGTCTTTTTGTTATGTAGATGTTGTGTGTATATCAATAATTGTAGGGGAAGGTGAGATTTCAATGTGAAAGTTGTTGTCCTGACAAAAAAATAGTGTTTTTCCTCACAAAAAGCATGGCTCTAAGTGGTGTTTTGAAGAAAATGAAGCAATTGAGGATTGTTGAAGTTTTAGACTACAAATGCAGGCTTATTTAAACATGTTTGCAACAGTGGCAGAGCTCATGGAGGTTCGGGTCACTACACATTTCCCTTAAACCCTCACTCATTTGTGCATTATGTAGCATAAAACAAGGGTTTTTTTATTGGAAGCATATTGAAGGGTTTATATGATCAAATGATTGTTGATTCTTGTGTTTGAGGACCTAATAAGAGACTTGTTGTGATTACTTGGGATCGAAGAGGTGTTTTGATGGCAGGTGCTTTGCATTTTAGACCTATTCGATGCACTTTAATCGTGGGACGGTCATGTTGTTAATGAATTTTCTAACATAAGGATATCTGATCAAGAGATATGCTAATGTGGGCTATACTATGCTCTTGAATGTACAAATATTTCAAAAATATTCAAGGTAGATTGATTGATAAACCCGATTTAGTAGTTTGATGACCTACTGGACAAATAGTGCCATGAAAGCCTAGAAGGTGAAAATCTGATGAAACAGTGTAAAGAATGGTGGTAAATGTTTGAATACTATCCTATTGATGTTGTTATGAGTGCTTCTATGTTTGGACAAGGTTTTGAAGGCAAGTTTGATGGTTTTGATGTATTGAGCAATGAGAACCTTATGTGGAAATTGGTGCTTTGGCTACAACGAGTAATGGATTTGTTGATACAGTGTTATGTGAATATGTTTTGTGTTTGTTTCAATTAAATTGATGAAGATTTTACTGATTTTAAGGATTGGTGTTAGTTTTGAAATAAAGAATGTATATTTGGTTGTCTTGTGCCTTGGGAATCGAGTTGTCAAGAATGGTAGTTGGGTGAATAGTGTAAATATTGATTTATTCAAAGTACTAATGGAGTTATTGATTTGGTATAGTCAATTGATTGCTAGTTAAGTTTTTTTTAAGCTTGATAATGATATAGAACACTAATGAAGTGAATTGGCTTGCTGATGGCCTTGTTGGTTCAAGTGAAATAGAAAAAATTTGGTGAATGGTTAACTGAATTTTTGATGAAATTACAAAGAGATCTTCTCAATATGTGTTTGGGTCTAATGTACCCTAATTGAATAGATGTTGTTGATAGATGCCCTTGCATCAAATTTGAGGGGGACTATATACTCTTAAACTAGATCTTATAGACATGTTTATTCATATGTAGTTTAAGGGGCCAACTCGGTTACTACTTAACAAACCTATACACATGGTTATCACTTTTCACTTTCCTTGATCTCGTGTTGTGTAGATTGAGAAAATCAACTTGATTAATACTCCTTGAAAACCCTACAAAACATGTCTCTTTTTTAGTTTATTTCTAGATATATATCGAGGGGGCCAACTTGATTACTACTCCTGAATGAACCTATCAAGTTGGTAACTTTTCCTTTTCATGCCCACTTCTCATGGATCATGGTGGTCAATATCATTATAACATATGAACCCTTCCTTATTCCCCTATGGTTGATTTCATTTGAAAATGATACAAAGATAAATATGCAATTCTAAGGTGATTATAATCCTCTTTATAGTCATGTTTATTCAATTAAAATAGATGCCTCTAATCAATTATTGTGTGCCTTCATGTATGTTTGGAGATACAACTATATTGATACAAATAAAACAAGGGCTTACCATCTAATATATATTCTTTAAAACATTTGTATTAATTTATATCTTTATTTATGTTATCGTACATCCCTCATGTATATTTACATGCATGCTAAATAATGAGAATATGTTTATAGGATTAAAGTACATTCTTCTTAATTTTCCCCACTATTTTTGTACTCACTTAAGCCATATCTTGAGATATGTAGATTTAGTGCTCAAATTTGGTCATTTAGGTATAAAATTTGAGAGAACTTGGAGATAATTTGATCATTTTAGCCTCCATTCATTTATGCACCACACATTCCACTAGTTTGCATGTGTTGATTTACCAATTTATGTAAAATAATATTTCCCAATATTGGGGAACAACCTAAAATAGATTAAGTCCATTGGTGGTTGAATCCTACACCAATTACCTTGATCTAGATTGTATCTTTCATGGAGGTCAACTTAGTAACAATTCTATGATTATTGTATATAGTATTCAATCCCATTATGCTTAACATCTACTTTTGGACTTTACAAAGACTAATCAATTACATCTCGATGAATCCCCTCCAAATTCAATAGGATAAAACTAAACTACTTAACATCATGCATAATTTTTGTTCATGATATTAAATATTTGGTGTATAATTATTTTTCTTCCCATTTTTTCCTTGAAGATTGTGTTTGACTTAGAGACATGAAATAACATCAAGCAATAAATGTTTAGTATCCTTATTATCTTGTATAAAAATATAAATTATGTTTTACTTTAGCACACTTGAATCATTGTAACTCACAAGTACACTAAAGTTGGGGGGAGTAGAGATAAAAGGTATATACTTAGCAATTTTCTCTCTTGTTTAGTACTCACTTTAGCACCCTTATTTTTTAGGCACAACTTTGATCACTTGAGGTATCAATTGTTCTTGAACCTTACACCAAAACAAAACCCCTTTAAATTTGAAAATATCCTTTTCACTCTCAATATTTCTACCACATTAGACACAAAAGCATCATTATCCTATAATTTAGACTAGACCATGTGTGACAACATCCTCTATATTCAAATTTATGTCTTCCTACTAAAACTCCTCCTTTTCTCTCTCCTTTGTATCAAAAGCCTATTTTATTTCCTTAATGGTAAAAGGGTAAAAAAATCAACCTAATAAAAATGAATTAATTGGAAAGAAATTCATGATCACTTGGGGAATCTAGGAGATCATGTAGACAAGATCCATGCACATAGGCAACAACCACACAAATAGACAAATCCATTGTTCAATCTCTATTATTGTAATTGCATGCATTATCTTGAACCTAGGGCTTTCATAAATATATTTTAAACATTTTCAATAAATCCTATTAAATCAGCTCATGGATTTGATTAAGGCATACCCCTAAATTTGTCATGGGCACCAACTTGTTCCAAAATAGTCATCTTTAGAAAAGGTAGAGGTATAGAGGATATTGCAAGAGCTTGTAAAAATTGTTAAAAGTTATAAATGTCACTACAACAACCATATAAAACACTAGAGCAATCGTATAAGATGATGCATGGAGAATAGCACCACACCCAATAAGATACAACCACTTGTAATCCCATCATTGATGATACATATATAGAATATAGAGAGTAAATATGATTCTAACAAATATTGTGTCTCCTCCTCTATTCACTTACACATCTTCTCCAACTACCAAAACAAACAAGCCTTCTTATCCTCTTTCTCTTATTACATTTTTATTTATAATTCAATGTTATCCTCTACCTTTAATTTAAAAAACTAAATGTATTCAAATACTTATTAATATTTGTAAATTTTACAAAAAAATTGAATAAACTAAAAAATAGATTATTAGCTCTCCTTTGAACTTGATTTCATCTAGACCTTAGGAGTACACTTTTTTTTTTAAATATTGTACTATTATAATATAAAATTTTAATAGTTTAATAGATTTATTCATTAAAAAATGGTGTCAAAACAATTTTAGAAACTTGTTGCTTGGACTGTTCTAGATAACGATGATAATGCCTGTCAACTTTCTCTTTTTGTCTTAAGAATACCAAACAAGATTCTTAAATTATTTTATTTGACTTTTAGATTCTAATCATGTGCATCCGCCAAATAGTTTTGGCCACTCTGACCAACCCATCTACGTGCATTGAAATTCGATAATGACCAGGAGTTCCACATGATCTCATGTGTGATGAATTCTAATAAAATGGAGACATCACATCACTTTTGTTGTGGGTAGGAATCCATGTGGAATAATTCCATAATGTTTGATGTTATCATACTAGGAAAAATATTTATCTACTTAATTATTTTGAAAAGATAAAGGTGAAAATGTTCACTAGCTCAGAGCTCATTATCTTTGTTAGGGTTAGAAATGGTAGATATCTAACAATTAAATGTAGATTTAAATAATAAACAGAGAAACTAAAACACACATAGAATAAATTATAACACAAAGAATTTAACGTGGTTCACCCAATCTGGGCTACATGCACCAAATTGCAGCCATCCAATACTTTTATTATCCAGTGTAAAACCTATTACAATCTTGTGAATAATCATGTTTTTCATCATACTATAATACCCATCAGAACCCCTTTTTAACAAGCTTAGAAGCTTCCAGATTTTGGGTTCTACAAAATTGGATTTTTCTTTTTTCGTTGATTTTTCCCTTTTTCGGTGATGATGC
>VDFB02108271.1:0-18190 GCA_007258455.2 Sequoia sempervirens
TATCATGGAATACAATATAAAATATAAAATATCATCAACTATAGTTTGGAATATGATTCATGAAGTGCAACAATTCATAATTTCATGGAATACAATATAAAATATCATCAACTACAATTTGGAATATGATTCATGAAGTGCAGTATAAATACCTAAAAACTGCCAATTCACTTCCATTTCCCAAATCAAGTCAAGGTCCTCAAATTTATATTCAACTCGAGATAAAGTAAAATATTTATCTTGATTCTAAGTTTGGTCTTCACTTTCTTCACCCTACGTCTCAAATTCAACATTCATTGTGTCACTTTCATTTGTACCATTGCCAATGCCACCACTACCAACATTTGAAGTGTTGCACAACCCTCTTCTTTTGCATATGGACCTCCAGATTGTGAATTCCCTTTCAAAAGGAAAAGTTTTGACATTATACACACTTCCTTTCACCCTCAAGCAATTTTCCAAATTGTTGTCTAGTTTGTTTCTTATGTGTGGTTTCAAAAATGCCAATGAACTAAAAACTATCGCATCCTCCATTGACCCCAATATCATTGTTTGACATAAATCAACAAGTTTGAAATATTTTGATATCGAACTACACAATATTTCACTCTGACCTAAGGTTGTGCAAGCCTTTGTCATTGATCCCAATTCAAAGGGATTCTCCATGGAATCAAGTTGGTCCATCATACTTCTTGCAAAATGCTTACATTATTGTCTAAGCTTATCTCCATTTAAAATTCCTTCTATTGTTTGCTCATTATATTTTACACTTTTCAAAAAGTGTTCGACCAAGATATTTAATTTATCATGAAAATAGCTTGAGCTATCTCGATTGCCTTGAATCCAAAATTGAGGATACACAATAGCCATGGATTTAAGTATTTCTTCTCAAGGGAATCTATTATAAACCTCTAAGGAAAGATATTTTGCAATTTCCTCCAAATATATTACTAATAGATTTAACAATGTCGTTAAAAGCTTCCTTTGTAACAGGTACTTCTCTGATAGAGCGCCTGACTATCATACAATGGTACATTGGTATCTCAAATCCACATACATATACACATAATTTATCTCTTGCATTAAACTGTAGATAATTATCAAGATGATTCAAATCTCTAATGTTTTTCCAGCTTAAAAAATTTGGGCTTTTAGAAGTTAGATCTAGATATAGATAATCGAGGGCCATATATGTCATTCTACGTAGTTTGGTATATTCATTAATATATAGTTCTATCTTGGGATTTCTTCACAAGATTGTTCATTTCATCTAGCATGGGGAGAAGACTAGCTAAATTCAAGAGTGTCTCTATATCACTTAACCTATGTAAGAGGTTAGGAGCTTTGTCTACTATGTTGCAATGATCATACACTACTCTAATCAAGGATCGATATTATGAAAGAACTCACTGTGATAGTCCATGCAAGGAGATCCATTTGGTATTAACATCCTTGAGAAGCTTGTTTCCTGTTGTTATTCCCTCAACAAAATTTTGAAAATTTGCAAAACATTTGGGACTTTAGCAGAAGTATGCGTAGAGCTCGTAGACTAGATTTTCAAATTTTGATGCTATAGGATACTTGCTTACAATTCTAAATGCTAAATTCATTCTATGGGACATGCACTAAATGGAAAAAATGTATGGTGCACAAGTAGTTTGTAACTTTGTATAAACACCAATCCTGTGACCTTGCATTACTGTAGCTCCATCAGCTCATACACACACCAAATTTTTGGTAATTGTCAAGTCATCCATATCTCTAAATTTCATTCAAATATTTATTGACTAGTTTAAATAGATTTTGCGATGTTGAATTTTCCTTCATTTTATGAGCACAAAGAAGATGAGCTTGGAAAACATGTTGTTTTATAGTATACACATGCATACAGACCCAAGAAGTATTACCTACTGTAGTAACTTCATCTAAAGATAATGCAATGAAGTTTGAATCTTTTACTTTCTCCTTTAAATCTTGCTTTTACACTGTAACAAGACAAGTTACCCATTCCCATCCAACATTTACTGACCAATATGCACTAGGAAAGTGAGTAACACCCAAAAAAGATAATAAATTAAAATATTCTAGGTAGTTTGTCATAGGATGCCCTCTAGAAAAAATATGCAAAACAACACTCATATGAACAATTTTTTCCAGTTGTGCTCCTTCCATTAATTTTCCAAATTGAGCCTCAATTATACCTCCACATGCAGTAAGATTCAACATTCTTTGCTTATGCTCTTCATATTCCATGAAATACTTAACATAAAGACATTCTTCCTTTGTTTTCCATGGTACTACTGATTGTTCCTTTTCATCTATGATTTATTTTTCATAAAATTTACCAATATTATTTTCTATAGTGTCAAGATTTAGCGACAACTTCTTCTCTTTTATATTTCCAACTACAAATCATACACTTGCATTCTATTGGAGGTTCATCTTTTTTTGCTTTCTCCACTGCTACAATGAATGGGTACTTTGACACCTAATCAAGCTAAAAATTCCTTGTCATTTCCCACTTGCACCCCTTTTTTTTATTTTCCTTTTCTTTTCTTGCTACCAACATCATCCAAGTCAATTATGTCACACTGGCTAACTAGGGTATCCACAGGAACATCTTCTGCAGTATTTCCATCCTCATTTGACTCATTTAACTCAATGGTAATCCCACCTTCCGATGGTGATGAGGTATTGTGAATGCCTTCTTCATAAATATTTGGTGGAAGAGTTGATGATGTAGCCCCATCTTGATTTGATGGATAAAAAGCATTTCCAATTCCAAAGTAAGAATGTATGGTAACTCTACATTTTGGGTGCTTTAATGGCCTCCCAGTCCCTTCACCACCCTGAGGAGTCTTACCCTTGTTGCACTTGTTGCTCGACATACTGATCTCTCACTTTGAATAAAAGCTAGAAAAAAATGTCTTCTTGTTTGAGAAGTGTTGGCAGATGGTCAATGCTCCCCTCAAGATTCATGACATGGATTAACCGCCTCCTGTGGATCCGTTAACTCTAGCAGTTGTATCAAGCATTAATAGGTTGATCTTTTGGTGCAACAACTACGGGCCAATAGTTGGTATCAGAGCCAAAGGTGTCATGCTCAAATCCCCTTGGGTAATGCTGAGGGGGAGTTTGTTGGAAGATGGTCAATGCTCCCCTCAGGATTCGTGACATGGACTAACTGCCTCCTATGGATCCATTAACTCTAGCAGTTGTATCAGGCATTAATAGGTCAATCTTTTGGTGCAATGATAATTGTGGGCCAACAAGAAGGACATAGAATATAGATCCCATTCCCTACTCAATATCATCTTTAAGATTGAAGCAAGAATGGAAAAGAGATAAAGAAATCTTATAACACTATGAAGAAATGATCACTCACCTTTAAGTTTAGGTTTTCACTGAATTGATATTCGTTAATGCAAGAATTCTTGTGTTGTAAGTTTGTAACTTGCATACAATCAACTTCAAGGTTCCAAGTCCAACTTCTGAATCGAGAGCTCAGAAGTTCAGAACTAAACAAAATATGTAAGAATAAATGACATTTTCAAGTGTATTCATATCAATCCATATTTGGTGAATTTCGTGGGATTTTTAAATGGTATATTAAAAATTTGGAAAATCCCACGTGATTATACAATGATACATTAAAATTTTGGGTGAATCAAACCTCGACGAAACATATACGTTGTAATTTTCAAGGCAATTATGGACCTATGATTAGCATGGAGGTGTCATGAAAATTGGCGAAATGGGTCCTCATAAGCAACTATTTGTAAATTTTAATTGGGAAAATGGGTCCTCAAAAGTAACTATTTGTAAATTTTAATTGGCGAAATGGGTCCTGATACACATTTTTGTTTTAATATTATTGGAAAATATGTAGGTGATTTAATACATGCTTCTGAGATTCTAGGAAAAAATATTAATTGATCTATTTGAAACACGTAATTTGTTATGGTGAATTTATTACATAAATATTCCTCATAAAAAAATGGATGGTGAATGGACATGCATTGGACCGATAATTTGTAAAATCTGGGTGATTTGGCCACCCTATTGGGTGCAAATAATTCACCAATTTTGACTTGGATGATATCTAATATTTTCCAATTGGAGAAGATTCACCACTAAAAAAATCCCTGAGTCAAACTACATTGTCTTTGCACTATACATAAGCAAGACCATCATTGATGAGCCCTCAAGGAATTAAGTCAATCCCTTAGGGTTTGTCATGTTAATTTCTCCATATTTCATAGTCTGTATTTCATAAAAAAGTGTCACTTGTCATGGTTGATAAAACTACGTTGTCTCTACGCTTCATGTAGGCAAGGCCATCATCAATGAGCCATCAAGGCATTAGGTTAGTCCCCTTAGGTTCCTCCATCACAATCAACATTTCATCACAATTCACCATGATCCACAATAAAACTATCCCATGTCATGAACTGACATGCTGGACAACAAATAGGACATCTTACAAAAATTGAGGTTCACAAATCATGAACCAACAAGACAAAACTACCAATATAGCCATAAATCTAGTCAATCAATTGTCTAATAATCCATCAACATCACTTATCTTTATTGGATATCATTTGTCTTATATAGGTTGTTGTATCCTCGACAGCGGACCCAACGTCTTATACGAGGTATGTCAGTCTTGAAACTAGACATTATCCTATCAAAACACATGCACCTTAGGCATGAAGGTATACATGATTTTTGACTCATTTGGTCTTTGTTAAAGTCTTATCTTTTTATTTGATTTATCTTATGTCATGTTCCTAAGCTGCTCGAGGATGTCTAGAAGTGATGAGAGGAGCGATGATGGATCATAACTTATTTTTGTTGATTTCTATTTGCGGTTTGTCTTGGTAACATGACTGGGGAAACTAAGGTCATTGTGTGTGATATAATTCCATTTGGCATAATCCAAACATCCTATTCAAGTTAAATGCCAATATAACACTTTCTTTTATATGGATAAACATGCTTTGTGGTTATTCTCTTACATATTCCAACAAGGTTCTATAGTTACTAGTATGAATCAGGGCACTCCTTGTTTGATGTGTATGAATCTTTGACAAATGTATACTAATGTATCCAAGGTTTTTCTCAACTTGGTGTACACTTTCCACTTATCCATATATCCATATCTTTAGGAAAACAGAAAAAAAAGTTGCCTTCGCAATTCATTCTTAGGTGTGCATACATTCACTTGCCACATAATAAAACTCTCTATGATGACAAAATGTGTAGGGTAAACCCACAAAAGTGGTTTACAATTCGAATGAGGAAGGAAAATTTGTAAAAAATGACCCCATGCCAAAAAATTTCATTCTGGGGGTTCGAACGAACTTGTTGGTTCTAATGAACTAAAAAAGGGTTAATGCACGCACAGAAAAAAAGCAAATGAAAACCCCTTTTGGGAAGGGGGTTCAAGCGAACCCAGGTTCGATCAAACTCAAGGGGGTTTGCTCGAACCCCCCTTTTCCCTAATTTTTGACCTTGTTCACAAAAAAAGTCAATTTTTTTGCATTTCAAAGCTCAGTTTGAACATGAAAATGGTGGAGACTTCACAGACCCAACTAGAATCAGGTAGTCCTCAGAGCGAGCTATCCAAAGAATATAATTTTAATATGTTTTGGTTGTATTGTGTATTTGTTTTTTTAGTTTTATTAAACATAGGCTTTTCACCGAAAATCAAGCTCTTTTTTCTACACATGTGGAAAAATAGAAGATTATAAAAAAAAAATTGAAAAATATGAGTGCACTAGATATTGAAGTCCTTGATCCAACAAAAAAAAATTGAATTTCAATACATACAATTTTTTTTTTCGTATTATAGAGTCGTGCTATGTCTGATGTGATACCCCTCGTGTTGTTGATACTCTTTTGTGTTGATATTGTACTTGGTTGGTTTGTTGTACTTGACATTACTTATGATGCTTGATGATACCTTATGTGGTGATTATGTTATATGGTTATGTTATGGGTTTCTTTAATAATATATGTGGTGATGTTGTGATTCTATGTTGCTATGGTTTCTGATGTGTTTGCTAGTGTTTCTTGGTGAAAGGATGGAGTGGCATCACTTGCTCGCAAGTGCCCCTGCTACCCCGTGATTACCTTTCACGGTGTGTCTGCAATGGAGATTTACATGCTACTTGACATTTTTTTTTATGCAGGATGCAGGTACTGGACACCGACTCCACCTGCTTGTCAGGTTTGAGCGTGTCCCATAAACCCAATGGGTATGATATTGAAAAGGGAGTTGATAAGGAAGTGTCCCCGTCCCAAGTTCGTCACCTTGTGAGTTTTATGGTATCATGGTCTTGACCTTGTCTTTATTTCTATATTGATTGTTATTGATTATTTACTTATTTGTGAATAGTTGTTATTTAATTAATCTTTATTTTATGTGTGATTTATTAATGTTATTTAGTTGATATAATTATTGGTAGGTAATTGTAGTTAAAGTTAATTAATTAAATTTCTTGATAAAGTGGATAGTTTAAATAAAATATTAGATGCTTTGATGTAAATTAGAATTTTAAATTTGCATAAGGTAAGTGGTACTAATTTTTGAATTTTTAAATTAACGAAATAACATATAATGCTTTATTATTATTAAAAGAAAAATAATTAAAATTAGTTAGTTAAATTGTAATTAAAGTATTTACAGGAGTGAGTGGGAATTTAATAAAAAATTCTTGTTTTAAAATATTCTCGGAGAGAATATTGGCATGCTGGGAACGACAAGAAGTTTCTTCATGGAAGGAAATTGGCTGTACAATAGCTTTTGGGATTTGGGGGTTTCTGGTTTAAAATTTGAGGAGGTTTTCAGCATATGTTTTTGGGGTTCATATTTTTCTTTTGGCTAGAGGTGAAGTTTCTGGGAAAGATTTAGAAGTTGGAAATTCTGGAGGCTTTGCTCCAACCCTCGTTCCTTCAAGCTTCAGGAAAATAGGTTCCTTTACTAATTATTTAATTGTTTTCTTGTTTTGAAAAGATTGTCTAAAATTGTCTGTGTAAGAGGAAATTGTCGTGAATTAGTTATGACCCTCATCATAAATGTTTGTTGATAGCTTATGAGTAGAAAAGTTTGTCAAAAGTTCCTTTGTAGAAATTTTTTGTTCTCGGCTATTGAAGTTTTGTCGTAATTATTTTGTTGCCTCTGTAGAAATTTTTTACAGTAAAATCAGAGAGCCTCATGAAATAAAATTATTGTTAAACAATAGGAAAACTACAAAAAGAAAACAATAGAGAACCTCTGTAGGTTGCAAATGGAATCTTTTGGTTAAATTAAGAAAATAGAAACCTCTGTAAAAATTATGTCTATAGAAAATTGGGAATTTAGAAATTTAGTTGAAACCTTTTGTCAAAATTTAGGAAATTTGAGATTCTTTGATTTGATAGTAAATCTACTTTCCTGTAGAAAAAATTATGAAATTGTTGTCAGAATAGTTGCTTCAATTAATTTATATATATATGTTTATATAAATAAATAAATAAATATATATATATATATATACCTTATATGTTAATATGGGGTTTTAATAATTTCCTATTGAGAATTTAAATTATTTTGTTGAAAATGTCTAGTTATTCCCAAGCTTTCTGGGAAGTGTTTATGCTTTCTTTTACCAGAGATTTCTTTTTCTTAAAAAAAAATAAAAAAATTTAAAGAAAAAATATAAAAACAATAGTTAAAAAAATAAAAATAATTTTTTTTTTTTTTTTTAGGGGGGAGAATTTGGTTGTTGCCGTACCCCCCCACTCCCATGGTGGAGCGCAACCACCATTGTTGCACATAGCAGCCATAGGCTGTTGGGGCGCAGCCTTGGTGGGGTTGTGACCTCCCCACGGGGAGGACACAGTCCTCCCAAGGGGCTGCAATTTTGTTTAAAGATTTTTCTTTATTTAAATTATTTTTTAATTTATATTTAAAGATTTAAATATATTAAATTTAATTCAAATTAAATTTGTTATTTTAAATAATATATATATATATATATATATATGTATATATTATTTTATATATGTGTGTGTGTGTGTGTGTGTGTGTGTGTATGTATATGTATATATATATATATATATAATCATGTGGATTATTTTTATAATGTTAATTTAAATTGTGATAATAAATGAAATATTACACTTGGTCAAAATTATGGAAAAATAATATGTAGGTTATTTATAATGTAGTGCCCTCCGTTTCGGTCGTCGTTGATGTCAAGTAAGTTGTTGTTGGTAATGTCATGATGATGTGGTGATTTTATTATTTAATTTTAAGGTTATGAGATAACACTAATAATATGCTTGGATTTGATTAATAAAGTTAATTTAATTATAAGGTTACTTGTTTTATTTGGAATTAAATAAAGAATTAGATTCAATAATAAACATTAATTGAATTATCTTTGGGAGTTAGTTATTTAAAGTAATCAGATTAGATGAGGAAAGATAATTATCATTTAATGATTAAATTCAATTAACAAATTTAAAAGTGAGAAAATATTAGAGAAGATTAAATATTAAAATTGTACTTAAGTTTAAATAAATTAAGGTGAAAATATTTATTAAAATAAATATATTTTATTGTAACTAAAAGAAAGATTAAATTATTAAATATTTATTAAATATTTAATAGTTGATCTATTTGGTTCATATATTAAGGAGTCAATTATAAAATAATGAATAGGGGTAGTGGCTGGCATTCAATTGTAACTGTTGGAAGTGCAAGGGTCTGCTGATGGGAGTGTAAAAGACACCATCAAAGAAATTATAATAAGTTATAGAAGTCGAACGGTTCCCGGAGGGGAGTGGAAAAGACACTATGAAAAAATTTATAAATAAGAATTATCCTAGAGAAGGAGGGGGGTTATGATATTTTGATCCTTAGCTTTCGAATATGAATCTAGTCTATAAGAAATTTTTTGTAGAATAATGAAATTTCTTTGATCGGATCAAAAATGGGGATTGCGGGTTCGAAAGGTTGTTTCTTCTGTCATGGATTGTTCGGCACAGGGCTTTCGTTCCAGTCAACATTGATTTACGACATCCATTGAAATCTCTTGTCAATGCTCTCTGGACAAGGGTACAATCTTCTTTCCCCTTTATACTTTTGATATGTTGTGTGCGAATTGTAAATCATTCTGACGGTTCAAATTGCATGTGCATGCTGAGATTTAGATTTAAATCTATACGATGTGGTTTTCAATTTATAATCATATGTTGTGGTTTCAATCTATATTCATATTTTATGTGAACGATTCTAAAGAGTTAGTTATGTATAGCAGTGCCGAGGTTTGTAGCTTTTTCATTTGATTGTTGGAATGCCTTGAATTTTGTTATCTTTCGACACAAAGTCTTTGTGCAAAATTTGGTGTTTAGTCTATATCGTGTATCTAGAGAGATTTGATGGTATGTTATGATTTGTATCAGTCATATGTTTATATTTGGCATTTTCTTTCCTTCCTTGAGTTTGCCTTAATGTTTTTTGCTTGCTAATTAATATATATACTTTGGTAGGTATTCGATGTTTATTGTCCAAAACTGTAAGTTTAGTTTCTTTACATTGAAATATCTCATTCAAGCTTGGTGATTCATGTATGTATTGCGATATCTCAATATTCTGCAAGTAACTTTATCCAAGTCTAGGAGCCATACCTTTGACTACAATAAATTGATTATTCATCCCTCATACAAAATTTTTCTTTGTGTTAATGTATGATTACTTAAGAGGTTGATGGAGCTATCCTTTGATTAGTCGAAGTGTATCCATTGTGCAATATTCTACATTCTGTTTCATTGTGTATTCCTCCTCTCTTGGTCGCGATTTTCTCATACTGACCTGGTTACTATCCATTGCATCCTTCAAACTCTTAAGCCGTATTAGTGTGCATTCAGTTTTCCCACCACCTTGGTACTTTGTCCTGGAAAGTAACTTATTGCCATGGGTCAGTCGATTCACCATATTATAATGTCTATGTTGTTGTCTATGTTATTATGGAGTAGTATTCGTAGTAATCCCCTCTGCTTAGTGAGAAGTGATCCCCTCAGAAAATATGTGATGATGTTGTATATCGTCAGTTTGGAAAGACTTCGGTATAGATAACCCTAATCCATTGTCAGCCTGTCTAGCTTCAACACTTCAGCATGATAGGAGATTTAAAGATTTAAATACCTGCTTGATTCTTCTGGCAATCTATCACAGTTGCAGCACTTGAAAATAAATATTATCAATGTACTAACACAATAGTGAGCTCGCCTTTGATTGTGGTGAAGTTAACCTCCATCTTCAATCTTGAGTGCATCTCTGGAAACTCGCCTCTAATCAGAAATGTGTCTAGTTCAAAACAAAAAAAGTTGTGCATTATTTCTCCTACATCTTAAGTCATGTACTCAGGTCTTGTGGATAACAGTTGGGATATGATAATAATGCAAGTAGATGGCGATATTTTCCAAATTCCAATATTCACTTTCTAATATACTTGGCAACCTGTCACTGTTACGTCATTTAGAGTGGAGGCACTGTACAAAATTAAATAGTCTCCCTGAAACCATTGGAAACCCGTCACAACTGCAACTTTTAATGTGTAGTAAATCAATTTATCTCTCTGGTCTCATTGATAGCCTGTCGCAGTGGCGCACTTGAACATGGTAGGGTGTATAGATTTAAATAAACTCTCTGATTCTGTTTGCAATCTGTCTCAGCTGTCTCACCTGGTCATAATGGGAAATTTAAAAGTTTAAATAATCTCTCTAGTTTCATTATCAAATGTTAGAAAAAAAAATGTTCTCTTGTTAAATTAAAGGATTATGCTATATAACGAAAGTTGGTAACACCTTAACATATTGGGGAAAAGAGTCATGCCTTTTTATAAATGAATAGGTTCTTAGCGTTGTAACGAAGTGTAGTGAAATTAGTTATCCTTTTAAATATAATTAGAGTATTAATTGATTAAATTATGTTTATATATATGTATATAGTTATAGGAATGATTATAAATCCTGAATGGGAATAAAAGAATTAATATATATATAAATAGGTAGTGGTTTCAAAAGGTATTTATGTGTGTAAATTTATTTAAGATTTTAAGGTGGTAAGGTTTAATATGTAGTTTAAGTAATTAGAGTATTGTATTATTATCATTTTAAAGTATAGACAATTGGTCTTAAGTGGTTTTCTCAATTAATTTAAATATTGGAAGTGAGTGTTAAGTTAGTATGATGAAAGGAAAATGGAAATAATGTTTTGGACATAAGTAGTTATGAAGTAATAATGAGTTAACTACTCAGCTATTAAGTAGTTTTCAATTATGTTGATAGATGAAAGGAGAAATTTAAATGTATGGGCATGATTAGAGATTGATTAGGGTATTCTTGAATTGGATAGGTTATTGGTGAAATGGGATTTTAATTGACTTCCTTTATATTCATTTAATGGCTGATTTGTAAGTTCTCTTTATGGATACTTATTTAGAATCTTGAGATGGTAATTGTTTTAGTCATTAAGTAGGTTGGTTTCTTTTATTTGGAACTGCGAATAGATAATTGTTGTCATTGCTATGTTGCTGATTTTATGAAGGTGATTTGCATACCACTATAAGGGGGTTCTTGTGAGGAGAAAATTGAGGTCTCCCGTGGAATACCTAGTTGGTGGCTTTTGGTTTTATTAAGTGATTTTGTTGAATTAAAGGTTGATTTTCTTTTGCGTTTCCCTATTTGAGGTGACACCATTGTTGATTTGTGATTAGTGTCTTATGGCTTAAAAACATCATATTATATCTTCACTTCGCAATATTGTGATATCCTTAAATGTTGGAAACAATTGATCTTAAAAATCATGTTCTTTTTAGATTGTTTCAAGTTACTTCTTATTGAATGAATGGTTATATTGTATTTGAATGGATTGTTTTGATAGACCCTTTCGATGTGACTTTTCGTGAGTTGATTTTGAGTTGGATATTTTCTCTCATTTAATTTATGTTGCTATTCGTTGGGAACCCATATGTTTTCTTTTGTTCTTTACCCTAAGTGGTAAATCGGTTAATATTGTCATGATTGATGGTTCTGCTAGAGTTGTTAATGAGTCAAATTGAAAAGTTCTTTGAGTTATGGGTATTCCGAGAGGAGAAAATAGAGGTTTCCCTTGGATTTCCGAGTTAGTTCATATCGAAGATGTTGATGTTGTTTGAATGGAGTTGTTGATCTTATTTTGATGTATTCACTCATTATATTTGAATTGAAAATAGTTCTTGTGGCCTTGCAATTATTGTTGTCAGTTCTTTGATGGGGAAACCCTAGTGTAAAATTTATGAGAATCTTCCAGAGGCTTATTTTCATTGTTGGTCAATGTCCCTCCTTTTATGTGCCCTTGAAGTGGCAAGTGTTTTGGTATCAGGATTTTGAAAGGGTTGTACGAGAATTGTTGAGACTCTGATTTTGTACTTGTTAGCGAGATGGGTAATGCCTGCGTAGCACTATTTTGATTCTGTTCAAATTATGATGGGTACAACCCTTGGTTTTTACATTTGGGTCTCTAGGGAGAGTGACTATAAGTGAGGCAGCGCCCGTTAAGAGAAGGGCAGGCCACGAGTGAGTTAGTGAGTAAAGTGAAAACCTAATAAATTAACAGGAGGGTTGGGTAGTAATATCATTATAAGATTTAAAAAAAATGGATGCCTGGTATGTGGTGCTTCCTGAGACTAATGGGGAAGGCCGTGGTGCGCAAGGTCGTGACCTCGTCTTCCCGCGAAAGAGGTTTACGACTCCGCATGAGTCACCCCTCTGGGACCCGAGGCGCCTCGGTTAGGAGGAAGGCGCGGGCCAGCCATAGATGGGGCCGGGGCCTCAGGTTGGGAGGAAAGGCACAAGATAGCCCATGTAGGACTTATCGTGTACTCTCCCCTAGTTGCCCATGTGGTTTTACTTTATTGTGTTCCCTCTGGAAGTAGGTTATGGGAGTTGGTTTAGATTGTTGATATATGGATTTATATTGATTGTGATTATTTACTTAATACATCTTTGGTGTACTTTGTGGTCTTGTATGATCTCATTGATATTTGACTTATGACCTTGTACTCTTATGGTACTGTGTTATGATGTTATTGTGTTGTTTAATTGCAATTTGGAATTATATTATGTTATTAATTCAATTTGTTTTGGAAGTGTTTCATGATCTTCCTTTGGTTACTTGTTTACTGGTTATCGTTTTGTTTAATGTGATGAGATTTATGACTTAAAGTTATTATGTCAAGTCTCTTGGATGTTGTTGATTATGCCATTGTAATCCTTGAGTTTATGATACTTTTGTATGGCCCGTTGAGTCTTGTGGTTCCCTGTTTGGTGTTCTTGGTTGAGGTCTCTTTCTTGTTGGCTCCTAGCATGAGGGGGCAGGTCTTGGTTTCCACATTGGTTGGGTCTGGAATGTGCTAAGCACCCATTGGGTCCCAGTCGAGGATCCCGAAGGTGCGGTTGTGGTGCTGTTGCGGCTGACTCGAGTTGTATTTGTCTTGGGAGCCAATTACTGACACTTTGTATTCATCTGTTTATTTGTATCATGTTATCACCGTGTATGGTTTCCGTTCATGTTTGGAAACACTTTTTGCTATCATTATCCTCTAGAACATTTATGCGTAGTACTATAATGTAATGTTAAACTCGGTATGGATAATGGCCATGGCAATTGTTATTCAATGTGTTAAGTTAATCATGCATATGTTGTATTTACGTACACAGATGGTTTCTTATCAATGATATATCATGTATGTGTTACATTTGTTAATGTTTACTTTGCTATGGATTATATCTCTAGCTTTTATTCTTTATTGTCGTTGTGTGGATCTAAGTCGCGTAATGACTCCTCATGTACCCCAAGGGATGTATGTGTCAGTGAATCTACTTAAATGAAATTCATGTCATGACTTAATGTGTATTACATGTATGTTATGTTTACTTAAAATAAAATTATTGTGTAGTGATTATTGTTTATTTGTCCTTTGGGGATTCATGCGGCAGTACATAATGACTTCATGTTGTTACTGGACAAATTGGAAGCAAATATTTTATCAAATCCAATCGAGTGTTTTTAATTAATGAAATAAATTGAGTAAACTGATAGATTAACTTCTATGATGGATTTCATGCAATGATTTATCTTAATGTGATTGTTAAGTATAGTAAATTTGCATTCTTTAACAAAATCTTGATGTTGAATAAATATTTAGTTCTTTGATTTTCTTTGAGTTCTTTGTTGATTTCCTTGAGTTCGGTTATAAGCATGAGGGGGCCCTTAAGTTAGTCGACCTTTCTATAGGAGATAAGGTTATTGCTAAAACTTCTAGAGGCATGAGAAGATGGTGGTCTAATATGTGATCCTTTTATTTGATACTTGTTTCAATTTTGGCTATAGTTGTGATTTTAAGTTTACACTTGGGTTGTACCCATATTTATGGGAGTTGATTCTTATGACTTTTGGCGAGATGGTTTTTCCACACGGTTGTTCTATTTTTGTGCTTTAGAGTACTTGTGGGTACAACTCCTTGGAATTTGATGTTATGTTTTGGGTCTCTAGGGAGAGTGGCTCTACGTGGGCGCCGGTGCACAAAGAGGCTGTCAGGATAACCCACATTAGAGTTTGAGTAATAAGTGATAACCTAATTAATTAATTAGGGGGGTGGGTAGTTAAACATTAACAAGATAATTGTGGATACCTCGTCTACCTGTTAGTGCTTATGTAGACTAAAGGTGGGCTGAGAAGGCCGTGGTTGGCAAGATCATTGCCTCGTCTCCATGAGAGGTTAACGGTTCCGCATGAATCACCCTATGGGGCCGACGCCTAGAGAGGTTGTCAGGATAACCATAGATGGGGGCGACACCTAGAGAAAGGTAGTCAGGATAACCCATGTAGGACTGTGCGATAAAACTCTCCTCTAGTATTCCCTTGAGTTTTTTTTATTGCTAACCATTGGAAGTTTTCTATTGATATGTTTTGGTGATTTATTCTTGTTATGTTTTGGAGGTGGTCTTTTGATGTTATGTTTTCCACTATTTGTGTTTTAGCTTTCCATGCTTGGAGTTTAGTCTTGTGTATTTGTTTAGATGTTTTTGGTCGGGGACCTTTTCTTATTTACTCCTAGCACGGGGGTGGTCGGGTGGAACGTGCTATGCACCCCGTTGGGTTTCCTATCTTGCAGTTGTACCTTTCAGTGCATAGTTTTGCAGAGACAACTTGATCCAGAGTTTATATGTTTCCAGATGTATACTTGTACTTTTGTCATACTTTGTGTATTGATATGATACTCTCCCATGTATTGGGTAGACTTATGATGTAATCTTGAGTAATTGTTCAATAAGATGTACTTGTAGATTGATGTAATGTATAATCATATTATGTAATTCATTTTTAAATCATAATTGTTAATATTGTTAATGTTGTGTTATCTGAGAACATATGTTCTTTATATTTCCAAGTACAATTTGTTATGATTACATGTATGGTAACTATATGGTTCATTCTTGTATTATTTCTTATCTTTAATAAATGTTTAAATGAAAACATGTGAATGAACGAGTTACGTTAGTAGAATTGATAATTACTTTTATCAACTTTGTTATGGGATAGATTACGTAATGCCACCTCGTGTACCCCAAGGGACTTAGGTGCTTAACTTGTAATCGTTAGTTATGTTATTTACATTAGTATATTTAGTGTTTATTCTTTATGTTTTCAAAAAAAAAATTGTAGCATTTTTAGTTGTTCTTTGGGGTTTACGCGACGGGGCATTACATCTGAATTGTAATTGGTTTGACTTTGAAACTTGATTAAAGAAAAAATATTCAATAAAAAACTATCTAACCAAGTGGAAGCACTAGATATCAGAGTTACAAATCAAAATTTGAAAGAATTAGAATTTTATCCTTCATGGAATAAAAGTTATGCGTTATACGGTGAGCGTCACTTTTTAAAAATGTTGTTTTCTAAAAAAAAAAACTAGTTTTCGAGGGAGATGGAAAAATAAGTGCAATCTAATTCCAAATTTTTTGAAAAAAATATATTTAGAATCTAAAGACAAAATGTCATGAAACTCCAGTTTGCATCATCTTCAAATTCCTCACATTTTAGTTGCTATACGTGCTTGAAAGTGAAGATTTAGTTAAAAATAATAATTTCAGTGTCTAGTTTGGACAAAAATTGTAAATCACTATTGTGGGATCACCCTGCACTATTGAAAGCTCAAATACTATCAATCATG
Organism: Sequoia sempervirens; assembly: GCA_007258455.2. Classification (NCBI taxonomy): domain Eukaryota; kingdom Viridiplantae; phylum Streptophyta; class Pinopsida; order Cupressales; family Cupressaceae; genus Sequoia; species Sequoia sempervirens. The sequence goes on from VDFB02108271.1 coordinate 16,269, forward strand.
CATCGATCAAGATCCATCTCATAATTCTTCACTTCTTACTATTTTTTTTTTTCTAGATAACATTTCTTTTGTAAGTCCTCACACCTAATCACATCAAATCAGCTTGTCAAAAAGTTTGGCAATTTTTTTGAAATTTTTACCAAATTTCTTGAGGGGGCACCATGCTATATTGTAGTTGTCGAGGAAATACCAGGGCAATTCCTAAACTTGATTTTTTTAATTTTTTCTTTGACGCAATGCTATTAAAATGCATTGTATCAAAGAGGGGCCAAATGTAGATACCTGAATTTTTTTTATTAGAGGGGTAAACGCTTTTGACCCGAAGCTTTGTGTTGAGATATGGTGTTGTACACTAGTGCATAAATTGATTTATTATGATTAAATAATTATTTATTTGTGATGCAACTTGGTGGTGTGGATAATCACACTAGGTAATTATTTGGGGACCACTTGATGTTGTATTGTAACATTGTATTATTATTTAATGTGTGGGAGACATGTGATAATAATTTAATATTGGAGAAATATTAAATAAAGTGATGTCTTAGTACCCAATATTAAATAAGGGGTTAGTGGTTTTTTATTCACATGGTTTCACCTTACCACTAGTTGTATTTTGTGTGAGCTTGTGTCTATAAAAGAAAACACATGTGTAGTGGTTTAGGTTGGCTGAGTGGTTTGGCTGTCATTGTTGAGTCTTCTTGTGGAGTGAATTTATGAAGCATGGCGTGGGATGTTTGGATTCATGCTTGGACACATGGGAATGCATTGGAGGGCTTGATGCTTTAGAGGTATTCATTGTAACTCTTGTATTGATTTATTGCTTAATAATATGATGGAGAATGGAAGCTTTTGGAGGCTAGGTTTTTCCCTCTTGAGGGTTTTCCCTTGGTATATCTTTTGTTATATTGTTGCTTGTTTATTTGATCTATCCATTTTGACCACTTGTATGCATGTTTATCTCTCATGGGTTATGTAGGAAATAGATTAAGATCATGGGTTAAATGCAATAATTTCCTAACAAGTGGTATCAGAGCTTTCATGGTTGAAATTTTTTTGTTATTACCCTAGTTTGAAAGTCTGTGCAAAGTTGAAGCCATGACATGCATGTAGGGTTTAAGGCATTACAATATTTATTGGGTTTGTTGAAGATATGAAGTTTTTAAAATTTGGGTGAAAAAGGGTTTCTTGGTTTGAGTTTTAATATGAGGGTTTTGTAGGGGAAATTTCATAGATGACCTCTTGAGTCAAAATGGACCTCATGGTTAGATTCAGGTTGGCTGAGAGACGAATTTTGACATAAAATTTGACCTATTTTGGAGAAGTTGAAATAAATGCAAATTGTTTTTAGTCACAACCCAATTTCGCCATGTGCAGAAAATATTATTAAAAAATAAAAAAATATAAAACCCATCTTTGAAAAAAATTTGAAGAGAAAAAAAAATCCATCGAGCTTTATGAAAAAAGAAAAATCACTTGCAAAATAAAATAATCAAAAAGGTTAATTAAAAAATATTAAAAAATCCCGCACGGGTAGCAAAGTTGGCTTGGGTAGTGGGTTTGCTCCCCACTGGTCTCGGGTTTGACTCTGCTCTCAGGTTTAAGAGGTGGGACTTCTTGTCGGTGGCAGCTCCCACCCGCAGGAGACTAGTCTCGCCCCAACTCACCCTAGGTACCCAAGATACGGGCTATTGGGCCGCTGGGCTGGGTCATGGGGACACCCCTATTGTAATATATATATATATATTAAAAAAAAATTAATTCATCATCAAAAATCTCTCTATAGTAAAAAAATTCCACTTGCAAAATAAAAATCAATAAAGAAAGTTAAAAAGGTGAAAATGTCGATTAAAAAAATAAAAATAAAATAAAAACCTTCCTGTGAATCACCTTCACCACCCTTTTTTAGTTAGTTTTTAAAT